>KZ807523.1:229285-247110 GCA_000696205.2 Oncopeltus fasciatus | reverse complement strand
AGAGAGAGAGAGAGAGAGAGAGAGAGAGAGAGAGAGAGAGAGAGAGAGAGAGAGTGAGAGTGAGAGCGAGAAGGAGAAGAGAGAGAGAGAGAGAGAGAGAGAGAGAGAGAGAGAGAGAGAGAGAGAGAGAGACACACACACACACACACGATTAGTATATTAATAAAAGAGTGTGTAATCCACAATATAAATATATGAATAATTAGACTAAATATGGATATTTATAAGAAGAAGGGATATATATGTTGTATAACAATATGAAAGAGCATATACCAATGGGGATAAGTAATGGAGGGGGGGGGAGAGAGATAGAGAGAGAGAGAGAGAGAGAGAGAGAGAGAGAGAGAGAGGGGGGGAGAGAGAGTCTCCTAATATATCTAAATCGTGACAGAAGTATTTTGTGTAAAATGTAGGAAAATCACTGGGGGAGAGTGGTGGGGTTATTAAATTTTGCTTCATTATGTGAAAAATATTACTTTCATGTACTAAAGGAAAAATTACCTCGAGAAAGATCACTTCCTAGCATTTTAGTATTTTCCATTTTTACATTTCTAGAAGTAATTACAGGCCACCTACTCTTTCAAAGACAAGCCACTTTTCCCTTGTAAAACACCAACTCAAGTAAAACAATTACCTAGGAAAGGTACTCAAAAATGATTAATATTGTTGCCCTAGGCCAGGAGTCGGAGTGAGTGTAGTATGCTGTACTCAGAGTGTATGTATGTGTTTCAGTACTGTTAGCCCAACATGGAGGTCCAGTGGTTACCCATTAAACTATGAATTGGCGATAGAATTAAAAAGATAATTTTTTCCAGAGGTTCTCTTTTTTAAATTTGAATTCTAAGCACTTCTTGAATTGGGTTGTTGTCACATTATCAAAATGGAAGGATACTCAAAACTATATAAATGTATAGATTTTAAATTTTGTAGATAATGAAATTGTCATACTTAAAAGATTTGGGATATTGCTGAGCAAAATTGAGAGCAGCAGAGTAGTCAGCAACAAGATCAGCACAGAGAAGAGCAGGATCATCACAGTCAGGATTCCCAGGGCACCAGTCCCTATGACGCCTTGATTGCATTGTGCCTCGAGGGTCCCGAACCACCAACACCACTTTTACACCAAGCCTAAGATAAGAATAGTAGTATAAGTATTTGAACATTTTATTAAAAATAAAACTAACGAATGCATGGAACAACTCTGTAATGAAATTTGTATTTGTTACACAAATATAAACAGCCCTTTATGTTTTAGTTTTAGTTAATTTTGGTAGAATCTCTCCACAAATGAATAAAATGTGTACAATAATTGCAATAAACAAAAAGGAGAAATAATGCATGATGAATGGGCCTCTTGGTTTTTATCATGAAGTTTTTTTTCAGTATTAGCACCTGGAAAATTTTAAGACTACACCCAACAATTACTCAAGGCAAATATCTATAATCTTTAGATCATTTAATGAATAAAAACAGTGAAAAAAAAATCAACAATATTTATTTGGATTTAAGTTATTATCACTTTCATACATACTAACTAAGACGATACTGAAAAGTGTCTTCTCCTTTTCTTCTTATGTCTCTATATTTTCATTATTGTAAAGGATATTTATTTTTCCACCATACTAATTATTTGTCTCACTGATTAAACTACTTTCTTCATCAAATCATCCATATAGATTATTGAAAATCTGCTTGCTTGTATAAATAAAAAGCTTCTTAGCCTAATTTTAGGTTTTAGCTAAACTCCCATTCCTAAAAACAGCCATTAAGACCCAGGGGGAAACACATGGTTGTGATTATTCTAGACCCACAGCATATAAGATGGTATGAAGACAGCTGTTTTTGTTGAAGACTAAATAGATATTTTTCCAATACCCAATTAGGGCTCAACGTTCCCAGGAACACTTTTTTCATATACCTATTTTTTAAATACTATAACCACTGTTTATCATCTCTTCTCACAGCATTGTAATTTTGTTAACAGCCCTGAAGATAAGCCGAAATATCAGATAATAATTAACAAATGCATATTTTGAAGAAATTTTTTTAAAAATCAAACTAATTAATCAACTAGTATTTAGAAAACTCTCTGGAAATGAGCTACTTCTATCTTGCCTTACCAGTTAGAAAAGTAATGCTTAAACTCACTTTTCATCAGCTAGTAGTTCCTCTGTTAGTTTAAGCCGAAGTCTCACAAGTTTCATTGATTGAAAAGGAAACAGTGAACAGAATTTATTGAGGAATTGAGGCAGCCAGCATAAATGAGGGTAATCAAGGCACTTTTCCCACAGCCGGGTATTGTGTGTAAAGAGCCACGTATGCTCCTGACCATAAGCTAAGTAGTCGTCTGAAAATAAATCAAACATAATAGGAAAAAATTTAGTTTAATATTAAAAAAGAAAGAAGTGAATATTTGTTTTAAAATAAATTATCTGTTATGGCCGAGTTACAAATGATAATAATATCAAATGTATAAGCTTGCAACTCCAGGCAATGGTTGTGGTAGCACTATGTTCACATGGATAGACATACATAAAGAAACTTGGGTCTAAGGGATACCAGAATGGTGAACCAGATCAATCATGTTTTCATTGATAGGCACAATATATGAAGTATATGGGTGGTAAAAACCCGAAGGGGAGCTCACTATGACAGTGACTATTTTTATGGCCAGTGTATGCTCTTTAAAGAGAATTAAAGTGTTGATTGCACTGAAGTGGTTTTACTCAAGTGTATAGCAGAGCACCTGAGGGATCAAGTTGATGAGGATTCGGATTTGCCTGCTAATACAAAAAGATTGAGGAATCAAGTTTGATCAGAATATAAAAATTCTAGCCTTCAGACGATATATATATNATATATATATATATATATATATATATATATATATATATATATATATATATTCTTCTAATAGCAATTAGAAGAATAAGAAGAAAGCCAAAAAAGAATGGCCAGGGTTCTTCACCAAAATGTTCAACAAAATTAGACTGAACATTAACGAAGAGAAGTACTTGTTATACCAAGTTAACAGATAAACTTAGTGTAACCGACTAATGTTTAATTCCCTGGTCGCAAACTGACTGGGTGGAAGCTTGATTCTTTGATTTGATGGAATAATTGTAGCAATAATAATTGTCAATAGCAATAATGAGCTTTCCACTAACTTGGACATGAGGATTCAAAACTACACAGGGGCATTCTTAACCCACACCAAAACCCTCAAGTCTAAGGCTCTCTTTCTGGGCCTAAGAACAACGCTGTAAAAGACAACTGTATGTTGCCAAGAACCATGGTGGAGAGTAAGCAGGTTTGTGAAAACCGGTTTCTGTAATGGATTTGTGGATCATTCAAAGATAAAAAAAGAATTGTCTGAAATAATGATTAATATAAATGCACTAATTTTGGAGTTCTAATTATTATTTTCTTGAAAAGCCAAAATATTATTATGAACACTTAAAGCATATTTGTTACATTAATTATTTAAAAATTAAAGTACATTTTTTAAAATATATATATTGTGCATCGTAAAAGTAAAATTGGTAAAATTAACATAAATTATGAAATCAACTTAATTACTTACCCATTGAAGTGTAATTACAATTAAGGAGTTGCTTCACATATCTCAGAGCTTCTTTGGATTTTGGTGGACCTCGAACCTGGACTATTCCATGGTCAAGCAGAGGTTCATAATGATAGTAATTGCCTGGTACACTATTGAGAATGTCACCCAGAAATGTTGATCCAGATCTCCATGAGGCTATGATTATGCTTCTTATTGGTTGTCCTCCTAAGGCAGGGACAAGGTCTGACAATGACCTAGAAAAGCACAAATGAAAAAAAAATGCATATAATTAGGTAGAAATATTGTGAATAATATTTGGTTTATTAGTTTAATAAACATGGAAATCTGAGCCTGTGAAATAAATATATCTAGTTAAATGCCCTTTAATCTTCTGGGCATATAACGCATTAACAATGGGAGAAAGCATATTGTGGGAGAAAATTATTCCCTCTTCAGATTTTTGAACCAACTATAAGACTAGATCTCAAATTTGGTCACTAAAATATGGAAATTTTAAGCATACTCTTGCATCTTTTTTTAAATAATTAAATTCACTCACATAATTAATAAAAAGTGGGTAAAGAAATTGTGAGAACTTCTAAGAAAACACAATATAAAATTATTAAAAATTTGTTTTTGCTATTTTTCTTCCAAGGAGTGATTGCACAATTAATGAAGCTACTATTAATCAAGTAGTTCGACAGCAGCCATTACAGAGAGAAAGGATATTATAAGTATTCAATAGTTATAAAACTGGTTACAGTTAAAGATCTAGCAAGCTTGGAGATTGTCATGAAGTTTTGAGAAATTTCATCAAGGAACAAACCTGCAGTAAGTGAGCGAAACCTAATTCTTTAATAGCGAGGGATGTTGTTATATATGGGCGATGCTCACCATCACAAAATATAACCATGAAAGGAAAGTGTCCTAATTCAGTGGGAGGCTGACAAATGTCATGCCCAAAAAACAATCCAAAGCAAGACAACAAAAATATGATGTACACAAACAAATGAAACAAAGAGTATACAATCAAAAAGCAGCAACTCTACAACCGTGCCCACATTATAAAAAAATCTAGTCAGGGGTCTCTTATAGCTCTAGATATGGATCTAGATTTCTAACCCTATGTCTAGATTCCAGCCTCACCTACACTATCTCAGCCTCAAACCACAACATCACAACCGACCATCTCACACATCCCCCTCCTACCACCAATACAGAACTCAATGAGTATCCTACTAACATCCTTCCAGTCCTAACTTCGAACCCTTATCATTTCTTTGATACAAGTTCTTACAATTACACTTGGCTCACAACTTCTAGCACCTCTTCAGTTAATAGCATGAATCCTTCCTTACCCTTATCTATCCTTATGGAAATAAGTGTGTTCACTTTCTGCACCAAGCCTCCACTTAATATATTCTTCAACAATATTCCTATCCCCCAATCCAACTTCTTAAGATACCTCACTTTCTACTAAGACTCAAGACTTACCTGGAAAGAACACATAAAAGAAAAAATACAAGACCTATACAGGCGCTATGGACTACTGTATAAACTACTCGGAAGAACATAGAAATTATCAGTATTCAGGAAACTAATGATATACAAAAGAGTTGTCAAACCTATTTGGACATACGGTATAGAACTCTGAGGCACCGCTAATCCTTCGCACATCCAACATATCCAATCCTCCCAGTCCAAAGTCCTCAAGACCATTGTAAATGCAACCTTCTATGTATCCAGCTGTACCCTTACAATGACCTCCAAATCAACCTTTACAACATTCATTCTTACAAAATAAAATTTTTGTCTCAAAAAATAAAAAAAAAGCAAAAAAAAAAAAAGCTTCTTTACAAGGTAAACTTCTATTTTTTTAAATTTTCTGATTTAAATTTTTTTTTTTTTTAATTTTCTCATTTTTAATTTTTTTTTAAATATTCTCATTTTTAATTTTTTTTTTCAATACCAAATTAAAGCATGTTACAATTTAACCATTCCACCAAAGCGTTAGCTATGTAAAATGAACATTATTCTTCCAGGTTCCCATTATAAAAAATCACCATCATCCAGAAAGAGAACTAATTAATTCACTTCATTTTGGACATCCGAGGTCTTCCACATTAATAAGGTCTGATTGTAAAAATATAATTTTTTGCGACTCTTTTACATAAATTGTATGAAATCCTTTCCCAATATTACTTATTATGTTTGGTGTTTCGTTGTAGTTCAAACCCCCTTGGCCACCTTATCTTATGTACATTTCGCGTCAACCATTCGACAGCAGGAATACTTTTATTATTTTGAATACTTTTCTCTGGAAGTTTAAAAATCCAGTGCTGTAAAGATAATGTCAAAACATCTACAACAACAAGCTCTATTAAAATAAAATTATTACTTGCATCAGTGAAACAGTGTACTACAATAACAGATGCAGACATATAGCAATTTAACCAATATCCGACTTTTTTTAAATTCTAAATTATACCTATATGATGATCTACACATTAATTATGAAAATAACTGTTACTCCCCACCATCAACGATTGTGATTAGTTTCAATAACTTCAAATAAAATATCCTATTTTAAATTGGAGTAATAATAGATATAGAGAATTCGTCAGTCTTGCAGAAAGCTCCTTTCACAACCTGTCAGCCTGATACTCGTCTCGGAGCTTAAAAACTTCCAGAAGAAGTTTGGTCCTGCAGATAGCTCCTTTTATGTTCTGTCAGCCTGATACTCTTCTAGAATCCCCTGAAACTTCCCGATCTCTTTTACGCTCTTTCACTGAGAAAGAACTCTGAGGTCTTTGAGGTCACCTGATTACTTTCGACATCTTGAAAATTATTGACCACCAGTCTTTTTCGATTATGCAAAGAGCCTGATATTTGTCTCAGCACCTTGAAACTTTCCGAGACTATCTTAAAAAGTGCTCCTATCACGTTCTGTCTGCCTGATACTCGTCTCGCCACCTTGAATCTTTTGAACCAGTTTTTCAATTATGCATAGAGGAGCTCTTTTATGGTTCTGTGAGCCTGATACTCGTCTCGGCACCAGGTTCAGAAGATTCAAGGTGTTGAAAAAAAAAAAAGCTCTCTGCAAGTTCGAAAAATACAGTTTGGAAAGTTTCAAGGTGCTGTGAGACCTATCTAATACTTGAACGAAAATATCAATTCATCTCACCCTCAGCATCAAAAAATTAATGAGGCCGAAAACCTCATCTTACAGATCACTCACCACACTCTCAGACAAGATTTTCCAGAGTAAAAATATTAAACGTGTTACTGACATCCTCCTGTCCAATGGTTTTCCTACTCACACCATTAAAAAACTTGTAAAATAATTTTTTATTTCCACTTCTCCTACTATTCCCCTCCCCCATAATAACGACCTAGTTTTCCGTTCTCTTCCTTATATTCCAAAACTTTCTGAAAATATTAAGAAATCTCTCAGAAAAACTTTCTTTTTCCACCTACAACAATTTAAAATCTATTTACACCATCCTCAAAGACCCCATCCCCCTTCCTAACAGAACTAATGTCGTCTACAAAATTCCCTGTTCCACACTGAATTACCATGGTTCTTACATTGGACAAACAAAAAACCCTATTTCCCGTAGAATCAATAACCATAAAAATGACATAAAGAATAAAATAATAAAAACTGCCCTCACTAAACATGTTTTTCATGAAGAACACACATTTGACTTCGAAAGCATAACCATTCTTTTCACTGAACCCTATGAACACAAATGCCTTTTGTCTGAAACCGTTCACATTAACTTACAACACTATCCAGTTAACGACAGAGCGGACATAAAACAAATTTCCTCAACTTATTTTAACATTTTCAACATTCTAAAAACCATCAGCCCTCCGTCTCAATAAACCTGTCAAACATTTTTCTCAGTTCCAAAGTTACCTATTCCCAATAATACCCTTCCTTTTTCCTTTGTCCTTTTTATTGCCCTCTTTTGAAACAGGCCGCTTTCCCTTTGTACCTTCCGCCTCTTACCTCCCCCCCCCCCACCATGTCTACCTCCCACATATTATTACAAGGTATATTAGAAGGAATTACAAGGTATTTTTTTTTTATATTGCCAGGTATTATCAGGTATAATACCAGGTATTGTCAGATATATAACAAGGTATTTTACCAGGTGTTTTACTAGGTATTAGAAGGTATTAACATGTATAAGATAACTAAAACTGGGGCCTGTAGAGTATTGAAAGGTACACCTATCCATTAGATTCAATCCTACACATAAAATTAAAATATTTTTGAATATGCTATTTACTTAGCATATAAATAAAGAATGCTTCTGCTTAAGTTAGATTTTTTTTTTTTTTATTGTTTAGCACTTTTATAATTCTATTAATAATCTGTGCTGCATGATCTATTAAATAAATTGTCTGTTAAGATATCACAGTCCACTAAAAAAATTTTATTTTCTAATTTAGTTCTACAGTGACTTATTTATACATGCATGTAGCCACATACAATGGTTAAAACAAAATAATGGGTAAAATGATAGGATCAAAAACATCAATGACAATAATAAAAATGTTGAATTGTAAAAAAAATTGGATTAAAAAAATAATAATACCACAACCGAAATAAAAATAAATTAATAATAATAAAAAATAACGGGCATGCTATTTATTCATAATTATAAAAATTGAGAACGCTGGAGCGCGTACACTATTACATGAGAAAAACAATTATTTATTTTGTTGATCCGATAAACTTGGTGATCAATGTCCAGGACCTCCTCGGGCTGTGCGCGCTCTCTGGGGGAAGATCAGGTACAGCTCAGTCAGCAGGAGTCTTATTACCAAGACATCCCTCCATCAATCGCAGACAACTCAGGATGATGTTGCCTACCTNTTATTATATGTTTATTTTTTTAAATGAAAAGTATTATATTTTTTTTCTATAACTTTCTGTCACGAAGTACACATGTTCTGGATATGTATGTGTGTATACTTTCAGAAAATTGAAATAAATATTTAAAAATTAATAGCCTTAGTTTTATTATTTAATTATTTATTATAAAAATAATGTGTGTGTGTCTATCATATACACACATACCTAGCCTGTCTTTCATTAAGGGACATGAAGCTCTCAGATTTCAAGTCATGCCCACTCGATAGCCTGAGAATTATCTAATATCTAGTAGGGATCATGAGTTGCTGGATTTTGGGATGATGGGCATGGTTTGCATTGTGGCTATGTCCACCAAGTATCTCAGTGGGGCTTTTGATGACTCTGATGAGGAAGCAAGTAAGCACTGCCTCCTTATGGTGGTCTTCGTCTAGTAGCTCAGATGAGTAAAATATTTTCTTGATAAAAACAAAACAGCACAGCCTTGGAATGAATGGGTGAAATGGCTAAAGACATGGCTAAAATGAATGTTTAAGGAATCAGAAAAAAGGAGGTTGTCGTTCTGAGGGAATGCCAGAATATAGGTAAAGATATGATTGCCTTAACTGAGACCAAAAATAAAGGAAATGGATATGATATGGTTGCAGTACAACCTCCACATTATTAGATATGGGATGGTGTGGAAAAGTGTGAAATAGAAAGGGGTGGAAAGGCGCCCAGAAATTGCGAAAGATATCTCCAACTGCAGAGCCACCAATGAGCCTCTCCTAATAGTGATTTGTAAGTTTATGTTGCATTAGGGGTTATGTAGTGTATCTTCAAACTAAAGGCACTGCGGCAAGATAAAAAGGGCTCTGTACTAGATCCTTGCAGATGAGCTAAAAATAAATAAAAGATGACTTCGAACATTTAAGAGTACAGAGGTTATTTTGCTTGGTGATTTAAAAAGACTATTGGGCATAGAAAGGGTTCCCAATCATAATAACAAATTGTATTAATACATAATATATATANCAAAAACCAGAGCTAATAAAAATTTTTCAATGTTATTTTCGTTTTTATCACCCCAAAATTAGTAGAAATAGACTAATTTAGTGTAGGAAACATTCAAAAAATATTTTTTTGTTGTGCAGTGTAATCAGAGAAATGGAAATATTAGCTATCTATAAAATATATGGGTTCTATAACTCTATAGAAAAATAGATCAACTGGGGAAAATATACGATAAATGAAACTTAGTTTTCGTGGCTCTTTCATCGCGAATATTTTCTTTTGCGTTTATCTCATCATTATTATTCAATATTAATTATAATAATAAATAGGTGAACATCCCTGTGCAGGGAAAAGGGGCCCATCGACCCCACTCCTTAAATTTTAATAATAAGTCAGGGACGAGGCTACCTTAATCGGCTATAAATGTTAAAGAAACACATACACTGACGTACATTTAATTGTGCGTATAATACAGGCAAATTTATACAGGAAAAATCACCTAAAGCTATGAATTACCTAAAATTTACACGACTCACTCTCTAGCCTCTCTGATTAGGGAATATATATAATTTTATATACATATACACACACACATACACAATTTGTATGATTATTACACACATTATTATTTTAAGCATTTAAATCTTCTAAATAAATGCACTACAAATTTTCCTTGTAAATACATGAGATAAATAAAAAATTCCTGAGTACCCCAGGAATAGTTGAAATAATATAAGAAGAAAAGAATTCCTGTTGAAAAATATCTTATCTAGTAGGATATTCTTAGCAAATGATTTATTAGTTTTATGTCGGAGTCAGCCTTAACTCAAACTGAAAATTGAACTCTTATTTGTGCTGTTAGAACGGTGAGGCTTTACTATTAATGTTAGGCAGAATAAGTACAATTACTCTTATGACCAAGGAAAGCCAGAACTCTAAACAAGAGTGGGTGTACCTAGGACAGATCTTCAATGCAAAAAAAAAAAAAAAAAAAAAAAAAAAAAAAAAGTGGTCATAAAAGTCAATATAATGCCTCCTTCAGTTCGTGGTTTTTATCTCCCGCTGGCCTCCAGGCATTGCTGCTCAGCTCTTCCATCTCTCTTTCTTCTAGTAATCCAGTTCTTTATTTCATAAAATGGGTTGAATACCCAGGAGCACAAGTTGAGAACTTCTGTCCAGTAGAGTGGAGTGGAAGTGGTGACATACAGTTAATTGTGATTAGCAGAATGAATGGAGGGGAGGTTCCATTCCCTGGACAATGGAAGCAAGGTAGGCCTTAGAGAGAATAATTTGTTGAGCTGTTACCTGCAATGGAACAGAAAGATCTTGTTCTGAGGGATTGAGACAAGTGGAGATCAATTAACGGATTACGATTAATTTTTTTAAAGCTAATAAGAAAAATTTAAAAACTAATTTTATATTAAGAAGGAAAGAAAACTAATTTTTAAATGGTTAAAAGAAATAATGCATTTATTAATAATAAGAAATACATAAATAGTGCGAAAATTAAATCATAAAAAGCTGAAATTAAATCTGCAGGTTAACACAGGACTATAACTTAAATCAGTGGAGACATATATAAGACAATTTAAACACAAAATACATTCGAATTCATAATAGTTTTGTAATATTTAATTTATATTAGTCATAATTTCTAATTTAAAGATGAAAATAAATTTTGTTTGAATTATTTAAAGAATTTGCTTGGTAAATAATAAAAGAAGAAATGGAATTGACTTGATAAAATCTTTGAAGAAGAAATGAAATTAGAGTTGAAAATGTCTGCCAAAGCAAAGAAATTAGAGGATATATATGTTTCCTTCAGAATGTAATATATACATTCAACCTAAAGATAAGATATTTATTTATATAAAATTTAAAGAATTAATTTATGTATTATTGTTCAATTTTTTACAACTAGGTGATCTCAAGTCTTTATCTTTTTTAGTAAAGGTACTATAGTAAGTTTAGCTAACCTGTATGGATCGGCCAACAATGAGAGGCGAGGCAGGGAGTGTGGTGACAAATCTTTGACTGATGAGGAAGGAGGCAAAGCAGAGGGCAGAGAGACAGCTAAGAGCAAAAAGGCCTAGTCGCCTCCTACCTACCACAGGCAGGCCACCACTCTCCTTCAACCTGTAACAGACATATACCTTGCTGAATTTGATACTTGGATATAAATCTGTGTTATTATATGTTTATTTTTTTAAATGAAAAGTATTATATTTTTTTTCTATAACTTTCTGTCACGAAGTACACATGTTCTGGATATGTATGTGTGTATACTTTCAGAAAATTGAAATAAATAGAAACTTTTGGAATGAATATTTGAGTATGTTTTCCACAAGGAATTCAATCCATTTATGTTGTTTTTATGGCAATTTATTTCAAATGTTTATTCTATTATCTAATCTTATGTTGAATATGTGTGCTTCTTCCCTTAAATTGGGTAAAGCTAAGTGAAGAGGAGGATTATTAACAGAAACAATTAATTAAATAATTTTAATATATTGGTTATTAATAGCATGAGAGTAAAATTTTTAGAGCATAATAAGTGGAAAAAACTAATTTTCTAAATTTTATTTTTTATAACGTAGTTATAATCATATAGAAAATAAATATTAAGGAAGTCATTTAAGAAAGTAAGTAGAAAGGTTGAGTGATCTCCACTATTTTAATTATTAAGAAACCATATTTAGTATTTTAGTTACTTTCTGTCCCTTCTTGAATGTTTTTATCAATAAAAAAATCTAGATAAAGTGAAGGAGGGGGCATCTAGAGGAAATAAAATGAAAAATCATCAATGTTTTTGATAATATTTAATAGTTGAAAAAATGTAACATACTCGATATAAAGTCATTTTCAAATATTAATATTCTATAAAACATTTTAAGAAAAAAGTAATAGAATATGATTTTTGAGAAAGATAATTTAAGTTTGCTACTAGGAGAATTTAGTAGCCCAGTTTCTCCTAGTTGGAGAAATTGAGTAAGAAATATTTTGGGAGTTACACAGGGAAATTGAACAATTAGGAGAGAGAGGTTCAAATGGAAAGTTTTTGATTGTAGAGATTATTAGTAGAGAATTTGTTGGGGTTTGGTCAAGATTGATTAAAAAAATAGAATTTAAAAAATGTATTTTTTATTATCTGCTAACGTTTAGGCTTTAATTTTAATTCATCTTCAGGGCTGTTGAAATGCAATGAGAAAACAAGAAACAGTATGGAAACATTTTCACGTAGGCTTCGTCGGTCGTCAGATGTATTAACCATTTCATCTTCCGGGTTGGACCGAGTCAAATTGTTATTTGCCGAGCTTTAGCACATCATGTGATGGCTTCTTCAGGGCTGAAAAGAGAATTCTCTTTTCAGCCCTGAAGAAGCCATCACATGATGTGCGAAAGCTCGGCAAATAACAATTTGACTCGGTCCAACCCGGAAGATGAAATGGTTAATAGTATGGAAACATGTTTTCTTGTTTGTTTCCTTGGAAACAAAAAATATATGATTTACATTATTGTAGCAAAGAAAAAAAAATTAAATTAGATAAACTCAATATTACTAAAAGTAATGCGATATAAAATGAGGTAAAGATTAGATTAAAATGATATTTTTTGATCAACCTCAACTGAACCCTAACAAATTCTCTACTAATTAGGAGTGGGGGTTTACCTAAATAGTTAAATTTTATTTTATGGTTTAGAAGCTGCAATTGGTTGTTTTTCTAAATGAAAATTAGTTTTGAATGTAAAATAAAGGACTGAGTTCGTTATTGAGCAAAATCAGACGAATAAGAGCAGTGGATTACTTGGAATGTCAAGTGAGAGTAAATGTTTTTTTAGCTTCCGCAGGAATATCAATATGTTTAAAGCTATCAAACCGGTTTATATATTAAATAAATAATTATAATTTTTTTTAAATTCTTTATTGATAATTATTACCTCTACAATATATAAAAGGAATAATTCGCTGATTATTTATACGTCAAGGGAAAATAATGAGAGTGAGAAAAAAATGTTTTTCCATTTATTCCATTATTTTCTTAACTAGGCTGACTGTAGTAAATCTCTTGGCCACATACTCTTGAAACATCTGGTGGGGAATATGAAATGATCATTGGGAGCCAAAAAGAGCAAGTGCTCTTAAAAGTGCGCTTATAAGTATAAAGTATATTAAGGCTAATAAATATGGTTTTATTGGACGCATATGGAGGATCATTTAGGATAATGCGAAGGACTTTGGACTGAGAATCCCTTGATGATGGTTCCAGATAGTTCTAATGAGTGTCCTGTGTAAAGTCAATTTATTTTCAATTATTAACTAAGGATTGTGGTTCAGAAGTCTGTAAAGGGAAAATTAATGAATCCAAGATAGCGAACTGTCGGAAGGGAAGGGAGTAGGGTGACAATAAGGATTATTTATTCCCCCCTATTCCTTAATTTAAAAGTATGGATTTTAAATTACATGGAAATTTCAAATACTAATATTCGATGCCAAGGAATTTGCTTTATTTATGCAGAAGAAAGGATGATTTACTTTTGTTATTAATATTTGAATTTCGGTAAATTTACTTATACATTTTTTTTATTATACAGAAAAACAGAAATAAGTCAGAGGACACCTATTTCATTAAGTGGTCAGCTATTGACCTTCAACAGCTATTCCATTTACTATTCTCTTTATAAGGTGTTATCACGGATTATAAGAGGAATTCCTTACTCAAATGCATACTCAATCCATACTCAAGTACATAGTGTGTGAAATGGAAGTGACAAGTAGATGATAAATCTTGAGAAGCTGTGAAGCTGCTGTCTATAGTTCTGACTGAGCAGGCGGGAGAGTCTGGAGGTGAGAAAGGATTATCTTATCGCTCCCTACCCTCCAGAATATCTTCTCAGTGATAACTGTCTATTGCTATATTTAATCTGTTGTCATAACTTCTCTTTCTTGAACCTAGTGCCTTAGCAATTAATTTCATTTAATTTATTAATTAGATTATTACAATATGTTTTAAAGTAATCAATAAGCATTTATTGAAAAAAAATGGGGGGTAACTATCTCTACTATTAATAGGAGGTAATTGAATGTGAGGGATAGGATAGGATAAGCGCAGAAGAGCCCCTTTGGGTTCTTCTTTAAAAAAAAAGGGGCTCTAGCCCAAGGAGCATTCTCCCAGCCATCCTTCAGTAATAACCAATCACTGGTGGCTCTAAGTAGAAAATCCATCACAGTCTCCATCTCTATTACCATTTCACCCAGATGTTAATACTTGCAATGGTTTTCGAGAAGAACGACTAACCACATGTTCTAAAAAAGTATTTGCACCCGAAGCTTCTTTAAAATAAGACCTTCCTCTCCCGCCCATTGATACGAACTCCCTTTGCTACTGGCCTACTGATACAAACTGTCCCCCTGATATTTTGAACCTTTTCATAAATAAAATCTTTAGTCTTCTCCAATATACAATATTTTTACCCTCATTAATGGTCTAGTAGGTTAAAAAATATTCTGAACTCTATTGAAGGGAAGGGAGTAGGGTAGACTACTTCTATTGAAAGAATCCCTTGATGTTGAAGTTTTCCTGATGACACTTGAAGAGGCTGTTCAGATTTTCATTACCCCCATACAACATTGTCTATGGGAGGCTAATCTGAAATCCAGATTCAATCATTCTACTTTGAAACAACATGATTCCCCTACAAAATCACTTAAATATCTCATGCAAGCTAAGAGTTTTTTCAGGGTTACAGGCATCCCTCAGATCGTAAAGAATTAGATCTTTGTGCCAAATCCTCCGAAGACCTGAAGAACCCATTTATAAAACCTAATCCTTTCGACCAATAAGGTACCTTCTACTAACCAAGAACTTAAAAAATATATATATATAATTAAAGGNGGCTCTGCTAAAAACATGCAAATATTTCTGTAATTTATAAGTCAGAATACAAATTGATACAAATTTTTTTGGGGGGGTTCGGTCAAGGTAGATAAAAAATACAACTTTAAAAAAATGTGTTTTTAAAAATTATCTGCCAACGTTTCGGCTTACGTTGTAAGCCATATTCAGGGCTTTAATGGTGTGTTGGTGTCTTTCTGGCAGGTAATATCAACTGTGATGAAGTGGTGTAGGTGTCGTCTTTTGGTGGTCTGCAGGTGGGATCTGGGAGGCCTTGTTACCTGCCTGCTGCCTGGTTAGAGGTCTATTTGTAGAGTTAGAATTTTTGTAGGAACAACCTAAGTTATGTTATATGTTTAAATGGAGAGTTTTTTTTTCTTTTTTTCTTTTTTTTTTTTTACCGTCGATATTACTATTAGATGTTTTTTTTTTTTTTTTTTGTGGGGTTCGGTCTAGGCAGATCCAAGAATACAATTTTAAATGTATCTGCCAACGTTTCGGCTTACATTGTAAGCCATCTTCAGGGCTTTAATGGTGTGTTGGTTTCTTCCTGGCTAGTAATATCAAGACACCAACACCACTTCATCAACTACACGTACAGATGATATTACCAGCCAGGAAGACAACAATACACCATTAAAGCCCTGAAGATGGCTTAAAGTGTAAGCCGAAACGTTGGCAGATAATTTCAAAAAATACATTTTTGTAAAGCTGTATTTTTCGTCAATATTTGTTGACGAGAGTCCTACCTCCTATCTGGGAACACTTAGAACACTTCAACAAAGGTTATTACAACTAATCCCTGCCTCAACTAATACTTGAAATAATGGACGCTGACCTTTATAACTCTCGCGTTTGACAGACCTTATCACCGACAAAGCGACCGTTACAGCTAAACGACTCTTATACCTGACACATCCGACCAACCCACAGAATACAAACACAGTTGAATACAGACAGTGACAGTGAACACATGTATTCGGCCACGAGGATGGACAATGTCCGAAAGCGCTCGCCAACAGAAGATGGTTAGCAGAAACCAATGAAGACGGATAATAGAAGGTATGATAGTCCTGTCTCTATACATATGTGTGTTCGGATTAAGTAATAAAATTCATGTAGAAAGCAAATCATTGTCTTAGAAGCGATGAATCCGTATGCTACTAAGAAGCAATTGAAGTCGCTGGGGACGAGCCATTTGACAGGAGCTAATAGCTCAGATAAAAGATCCATCAGAGCAGGTATTTAATGTCAGCTGGCCACGGCAGATAGCGTGACTCCTGCAACTCATGAGAACAGGCTATCTTTGCTAGCCTTCAACATCCCCTTTTAATTCACCTTTGAGAGTTTGTAATGTACTTTTTTGTCAGCGCTTATGATCTTCAGATTTTTAGATACAAACATAGCCCACAGCCTAAATTAGAAATTCAAGCAATGGTAATTTTACTAATTTACTATTAAACACTAAATATAATTATTATTAAATCAGTTCCTACAAATGTTTTCTTAACTCAAATCAAAAATACCAATGATACCAATATTATTAATTTTGGTATTTTTTTTTTAATATCGCCTCCCTCTCATTTGACTTCAATCAAAAATAAATAAATTCAGCAGTTTGTAATAAAAGTTAAGAGGGCCAGCCAAACATTAGAATTTACAATCTTAAATATTTTCCTTATCCTTATTACATAAACACATGCACGCACACACACTTATATGCATAAGGACCATATTTTTAGCTTCTGCGACGTAGAATATAATGATATAAATTTATTCCAAATTAATCTACACTAGTATTCGTCCGATTTTACTCTAAAACAAACATACACTTTCAATTTGTATTTAACTGCGATAAGCCTAAAGAAAAACAACTGATTGCAGCTTATAGGTGTAAAATTTAAAAAAAAAAAACCACCAATCCTAATTGCTTAATTTTGCTGTGTAAGTTCTGAAATATATATTTTATAAATAAGCAAATCTGCGTGAACTTTCATTACCCTAAAATATATATTTCGCCCGCTACCTCGAAGAAACTTTTTGTACTCCCATTAAACATTGCAATTCCTCCCTCACCTGTAGGTCCGATTTTGCTCAATTCCGAACTTAGCTGCATTTAAAAACTATATGCCAAAATTCATAGAAAGCTCTATTGATACACTTTGACTTCTTGTTATATGTAGGGCATACCGCGAGCTTTGAGTTCAGCTTAAATATCATTTACTTGATTTGTATCAGAAATAGTACATTACTACATACCAAGAAGATCAATTCTATTGTAATGTCATATTTTCTTTAAATACATAAAAATTTCTATTTATTATGATTAATATTATTTCAATAAAATTATATGACGGAGATATTTCATTAGAAGTATATGTCAAGGATGTGAATTGTCGTAATTTAGGACCGCTATAATTTTTCCATATTTATAGAACCAAAATAACTGTCCTTATTTTTAATAGGATAACTGATATATATATATATA
>KZ807523.1:175649-186419 GCA_000696205.2 Oncopeltus fasciatus | reverse complement strand
AAAAAAAAAAAAAAAAATTAAAAAAAAAAAAAAAAAAAAAGTGGAGCTAGTATCAGATGCTTTTTGTTGGGTTTTGGCCAAGATAGATCTAAAAAATACAATTTTAAAAATGCGTATTTTTTTAATTATCTGCCAACGTTTCGGCTTAAATTGTAAGTCATCTTCAGGACTGTTGAAATGTTATAAGAATAAAAAAATTAAAAATTAATTTATTTACATTATTATTACATGGAATTACCATAAATAAATGTAATGTGATATCCAAAGTATGTATGTAGTAAAATATGTAGAAAAATTCAAAATACAAAAAACAAAGTACAAAAAAAAAGAATTACCACACATCATCTATCTTGACTGAACACCAATAAAAAACATCTCTTTCTATATATACGGTCAAAGAAACTCCATATGTGTGCTAGTTTTCAATTTAAAAGGAAAAAATTATATAGGATATAACTTGTTGTAGCAGGAGAAGAATTCGGATGTATTTGCCACGTGCATGGGTGGAGGGGGGGAAGAACAAGGGACACAATAAATTTTCATAAAGTGAGACTTACAGTTTTTAAGTCAATGGGTGAAGAAATATTGTTATCGAAAAATAAATTTTGAAAATTCTTTTACGCAGTACTCACAAATTTTGAAAAGTGTCCGGTCGACATATCTGAAAGCCCTTGCTACAGTGTCTGGAGAGAAATAGTGTCGTTCCTGATAATCTATATTGACTGGCGTTTATATTCTGTTTGCAGACTGCTCTTGTTTACGAGACACTTCTTGTAATATGAGACAGTTCCTCCATAGATACTTCAAATATGACCCCCCCCCCCCCCCTCCAAAAGTGTTTTGTAGTATTATTGAGTTTCTGCCAACGAGAAGTAAGTTAATACCTATGAATTATGGAATAAATCTCTTTTAGATAATGCTTGAATTGCTTATCAACTAGATTAGTAGTGTATAAACAAACACAACTAATACATTTTAAAGAAGAAATAGTACACTTTCTATAAGAACTACTATTTTTTCTGAACATTATTTTTCATATTTACGACGTTTCGAATTTTTCGAAGCTTTTCCGGATTTTTGCTAATCTAACATTATTATATACATTAAATGTTTCCTCGATTTTTAAAATTTTAACAAGTTACCGAAATTAGTAATTTCTATCAGTAACATTTTGACTAGAATATTTAATTCTTTCATTCTCTGTTGCCCTTCTTTCCCAAATTTCAACAATCTTATTGTAAGAAAATTCTATTCAATTATAATAAAATATTTTGTAATTAAATTATTATAAGAGGATACTTAGGGCTAATGCAAAAATGTGAAATAATAATTTCTATAAAAAAGAAATATGACATAATTTAAAACTCTAGATAAAAGGTTTCTGATAGAAATTAATTACCAATTGTGATAACTTATAAAACTGAAAGAAATATTATAAGCTTACAATTTATATTATTATAAATATAGTTATGTATGAAATAAAATAACTGAAGAATTAAGTAAAATATTATAATCACAAAGAACAAGGTTACTAGCAAGTTTTAAAAATTATTTCTTGAATTTTGACTTTTTAAAAGTTACCACATTGCACATATGCAAAAAATGCGTAATGAAGTGTTACTTATGGTCAGGCCAACATATTAGTAATATGAGGTTTGTAGACAGCAGATAATGAATTTTCATGAAATTATGAAGTAAAAAGATTTTTTTAAAGTAGAACACAAAAAGGGGACCTATTGACTAAACAAAAATATTGTTTTTATAAATTTTGCAAAATTCTTAAATAGAAGAAAGTAAAAATAACCTGCAAGATAATTACTGAAGATAAAAGAGAATATTTCTCATTACACAATTAAGGCCAGAAAAAGCCTGCTGATAGATAAATATTAATCCGAAGTATAATTTTTCAGAAAATAGAATTTAAATTGAACTATAACTTTCACTGAAGTATCAGGACTATCGTGTTTGTGATTGATGTGTAAATAATGTAGTCTTGTGAACTAAATACTGTGTCAGGTGTATGATACACACATCTTATTTACCACTGAACCGAGACACAATTGTATCCAAGTAAAATGAACCCATAAATATAGGAATGTGAATTGGTGATTCTTTTCGTCAAGATTAAATTTCCCTTAATAAAGCACAATTAATATTCCTGTGCTGAGAGCATTAAAAAAAAAAAAAAATTTCTCCCCGAATCAGCATATCAGCAGTATAGCTCGTCCCATAGGATTTATTTACACTGATCTGTTACAATTACTCAAAATAATTTGTTGAGTAAAAGCTTACCGTGCATTTAGTAGATCATAAAAAAAAAAAGGGTCTTGTTTAGATTAGGCCCGCCAGTTATTTTATGTTTAAAAATTCATATCTCTGGTTCTACTGGTCAGAAAAAGTCTTCAAAGGTATATATATTCTTAGAATTAAATAATATTAAAACATGTGATTTTATTTCTGTATAAAATGTCAATATAAAATAACTGGCGGGCCTAATCTAAACAAGACCCAAAAAAAAGTACCCATACCTATAATTTAATTCAGGGAATATCGTAATTTAAGGTAAGCCGAATTATCATATCATTATTCGCGTTAACTTACAGGAAGAATTATGCATACATTTGACAATCAGGATGGAAACGTCTTGGAATTTTTAAGAATCATTTTCCTTAAACATGTCCTCTTTTAATGACGGCCATTTTTGGAAGTCGTAAATGTATTCAGCTAATACAGGCTGAAGCGCTAAAGTCGACCCTTACATAAGGGATAGAATCGGCCACACCTATCCCTATGGGTCATCATGTGAGATAGACTGGTAGAAAAAATGGGTCAACGCTAAGGCTTAGTTATTAAATTTTCTTTTTCACTGTTTTAAAGCCTGCATTTTTATGTAGAAGTAAAATTATCTTTTAGACGTTTAGGTATATGCTTGATCGTGCTTTATAAAAACAACTCTGTTCAATTAAATAAAAATAAATAAAATAAAAGTTTTTGTCTTATGAAAGGCGAAATCATATGGTATATAGATTACAACTTTTTTTTAAAGGGTATATACTACATATATATTCTACTTCCTCTACCTTAGATAGTTGAGGAAGTAGTTTGAGCTTAAAATAGATTTCGTACTTCATACGCCTGAACTTCGGCTACTTTCTAAAAACTTTCTAATGTGTATTCCCCTATCACCAACGATGGGATCACCAAAGCATGTAAATTTGAGATGATATTCGCTGTATCGTCTGCAATCAGACGGGCATAAACACTCATTTTGTAAGGAAAAGAAATTAAGCCTTTTTGGTATTTGGTAGACGATTAACAAAAGATCTTTTATAAACATAAAAAGTTAAACCTCAACAAAAATTTATGAATTTTCCAGTAGTATTTACTAAAGTTACATGTTACTTATATTTACATACATATAAATAAATATGCGTATTTATAATTATGTGTATCATGATCATTAATAAATAGTAGTAAGAAAAAATATTTAATTAAATAAAACAATATGTTAGTCTTTATTTATTTTGTGTGTGTGGTTGTATGTGCGTGCGTTCGTTTTTGTGAGTGTGTGTGTGTGTGTAAAAGAAGAAAAAATAAGGAATTTCTTTTAAAATAATGTACATAATTTTATCTATAGTAAATATTTATAGTCATTAATTAAAATTCGTAGGTGGTATTGAAATTCATTAAAAAGTTTTAGAAAATAATCAAAGTTCACGCATATTAAATTAGAAATCGATATGTTTAGTTCTTCAACTATTTAAGGAAGTATGATATGTGAAACATAACAGTTATGCATTTGATAAGGGAAAAAATTAAAAATATGTACCAATCGATAAAATTTTCCATATCCATATATAAAGTTTTCCTATTCCAAATGGTATTTCTGTTTTGTTTTCTTACTCTGCCTATGTAAAGAAAAGTATAACGAACGGTAAAATATGTAATGTCTAATTTTCAAAATTTTTATGTATATTGAGGTCACCAGAATAAAAAAATATAACAATAGAGAATAATAAAGTTAGAAATAAAATAGTATAAACTTAGAAATATGCCTCCATGAATACCTGTGAACAAGACTGTTACCAAACAGCTGAACACGTCGAGGCTATTTAACAGATTTCTGAGGCAGTGAACTCGGTCGCTCTCGCAAGGAAATTAGCCCATTGTACGCAACTGCAACTGAACATCAGCTGATATATGCGCTTTGCTTGTAGACTGCAGAGGGAAAACTTTGAAGACTATTGTCTGTAAATAAAAGGAACTTTGACAATTGTCTGTAAATAAAAGGAACTTTGACAATTGTCTGTAAATAAAAGGAACTTTGACAATTGTCTGAAATAAAAAGAACTTTGACAATTGTCTGTAAATAAAAGGAACTTTGACAATTGTCTGTAAATAAAATGAACTTTGACAATTGTCTGTAAATTTAAAGTTCCTTTTATTTCCTCGAAACAAGAGGAACTTTAAAACAATTAATGAGAGGGAACAGAATATAAAAAACTATCTGTCCTCGCCAGGAATCGAACCTGGACCTCCTGCTATCCGGGCCGGTATCCATTACACCACAAGGACACGCCCGTTATCTCATTCAATTCCCTCTACATTAGCGAGAGCCTAACTTACGAGAAAGAACTTTAAAACCTGTTTCGGTAGCATTCCAACAAAAATAGGACCACGAAGTTAAATCTTTTTAAACAATACGCAAATCTTTTTTTTTTAAACAATTACAAATTGTTATGTATGATTTTTTTTTTCAGCGGTGAAGTAAATTATTACGATTAGTCATTTAAAAAGAAATTAAAATGTCCTATGGGATTTTGGTTGACCGTTGATGATCTGAAGAAGCAGATAGTCAGGGTTAGGTCAAAGGTCTATTATTAAATAAAAACAAAGTGGTGAACCATATGGTTTTATTTTGCCAACATGTCGGCCTGAATTTCAGGCCATCTTCAGGGCTATGGGTACAACGTAGGGAGAGAGCCACTTTAGCACCCCAGAAACCAAGGGTTAGAACACGCAATTCGTGACTCCCTCTCCCTCTTCGTTGTCCCCATAGCTCCTAAAATGTATATTTTCACTTGGAAGTCGGTGGGAGCCTACGGATGACGCAGAGGGCTAGCGGCCCCGAGGAATGAGGACATCCAGAGGTGGCAATTATTGGAAAGGGGTCTGGGTACTCCACTTCCCCGCAGATCGTCTGCAAGGGTCTCCCATGCTTCTCGCGGATCATGGGCCTGGACAGCTATGAAGAGGCAAAGCACCAGTGGTTCAATGAAGTAAGAGTACATATGTTTCACAGCGTCGAGGAAATTACGGCTTAGGACTTACATATTTGGAAAAATATACAGCTTTTACTAAATATTTTTCAGAAAAGAAAAGAAAACAATCATACTCCCCGTACCTGCGTAACTCCTGGAAATGACTGGCATAAATTTGAACTTCAGTAAGCTATTGTAATTACTACAGTTAAATATTCAGTTGAAATCAATGTAGAAAGTTCTGAGTAGTGGTAGATATTATTCCTAAGCCTTCATAACTCATGAAGGGTTATGACAGTTTCATGCTGCAGAGAAACAGAAACTAAAATGATACAACCTAATGACTACCCGAAGATAATGAGACCAATCTCAAACTTGGCGAGGGGAGGGGGGACATTCCCTGTCTCCATTATTTACGGTGGTACGCCAATCGCTCGGGTCAAGGGGAACAGAGCCGAGAGAGCCAGTGTATAATTCAGCAAGCCTCTGGTTTCAGATATCCGTGTCTCAGCACCTCTGGGAGTCGCATCTGCCACAACATCATTGTTGCCTTAATTGTGCGCTCAGTTTGTACGGGAAACAAAGTTATTGTAGTTTACAAATAATCATAAAAACCCTATGTATGTGGGATAAAAATTAAATGATGGTATTATTTTTTTAAACAATTAATGAGAGGGAACAGAAAATAAAAAACTATCTGTCCTCGCCAGGACAGATAGTTTTTTATTTTCTGTTCCCTCTCATTAATTGTTTAAAAAAATAATACCATCATTTAATTTTTATCCCACATACATAGGGTTTTTATGATTATTTGTAAACTACAATAACTTTGTTTCCCGTACAAACTGAGCGCACAATTAAGGCAACAATGATGTTGTGGCAGATGCGACTCCCAGAGGTGCTGAGACACGGATATCTGAAACCAGAGGCTTGCTGAATTATACACTGGCTCTCTCGGCTCTGTTCCCCTTGACCCGAGCGATTGGCGTACCACCGTAAATAATGGAGACAGGGAATGTCCCCCCTCCCCTCGCCAAGTTTGAGATTGGTCTCATTATCTTCGGGTAGTCATTAGGTTGTATCATTTTAGTTTCTGTTTCTCTGCAGCATGAAACTGTCATAACCCTTCATGAGTTATGAAGGCTTAGGAATAATATCTACCACTACTCAGAACTTTCTACATTGATTTCAACTGAATATTTAACTGTAGTAATTACAATAGCTTACTGAAGTTCAAATTTATGCCAGTCATTTCCAGGAGTTACGCAGGTACGGGGAGTATGATTGTTTTCTTTTCTTTTCTGAAAAATATTTAGTAAAAGCTGTATATTTTTCCAAATATGTAAGTCCTAAGCCGTAATTTCCTCGACGCTGTGAAACATATGTACTCTTACTTCATTGAACCACTGGTGCTTTGCCTCTTCATAGCTGTCCAGGCCCATGATCCGCGAGAAGCATGGGAGACCCTTGCAGACGATCTGCGGGGAAGTGGAGTACCCAGACCCCTTTCCAATAATTGCCACCTCTGGATGTCCTCATTCCTCGGGGCCGCTAGCCCTCTGCGTCATCCGTAGGCTCCCACCGACTTCCAAGTGAAAATATACATTTTAGGAGCTATGGGGACAACGAAGAGGGAGAGGGAGTCACGAATTGCGTGTTCTAACCCTTGGTTTCTGGGGTGCTAAAGTGGCTCTCTCCCTACGTTGTACCCATAGCCCTGAAGATGGCCTGAAATTCAGGCCGACATGTTGGCAAAATAAAACCATATGNAGCCCTGAAGATGGCTTACAATGTAAGCCGAAACGTTGGCAGATAATCCTTTATTAAAAAATACATTTTTTAAATTTGTGTTTTTTGGATCTACCTTGACCGAACCCCAACTAAAATCATCTTAGTATAATTTGTAGAGGTTGGGAGGGAACCTCATAGAGAAGGGCTTCTATGCAAGAGATGCACCCACAATAGTTGAGTAAAGAACATTTAAGCGGGTAATAGAGTTTTTCAAAGAAGGATAAACATGGGAGGATAAGTATTTCCCCAAAATGGAGAATACGAATATTAATATGCCAACTGTTTGCGGCCTTCATGAGAATGAAGAGATGGCCGCTTTATATTCACAAGACGAAGACTTTTCGAGGCCAGTAATAAAGCAACGAGAGCGCTGAAGCCAAGACGGTATACTACAGAAATATTTGTGAGTAAAATATCCTAAAAGTAATTCAAGAGAGGCGTAACTGAAGCAGATTTCCTGTGGTTTGTCTTAGATTTCCCTGTAAATGACTAATTTGCTCTGACTAGTAGTGAGTAACAAGAAGAAAATTTGCGCGGGCTAAAGCTGGCTCTTGGCCGACGGGTGAGTTAAGACGCAGATTAAGACATAATATATACGTTAGAAAATGTATTTTTCTGTAAAATTTAAATCTAATTATGTAATACAAATAGATATTCTATAAAATCTTACACAAATATTAGTTATACTTCAATTTGGTCTTATTTTGATCCAGCAACGACAAATGATGCAAAGTCTATTATCATTTGTTGCCAGGTATACCTACTCTCTTTTTTTTCAATTTCATATTTAAGTGTAATTACAAGGTTTAAAGAATTAAGGACAATTACAATAAATATAACACAACGAAATACAAAATTTGGTTACCCCCAATGACTTTACCTACATATCATATCTGTACTTCACCTCCCTTCAACTAACTCAGTTCCGCAGATTATTATATTTTGGCAAGAGTTCCCCTCTCGTCATCATGATAAGTAAGCGAGGAAAAATTATATGTTTTGTCTCTCTATTTTCTAAAATACTTTCTATTGACTAATTTGCATGTTTTCACATTAATTTTTTATTTGACTTATTTACTGGATTTAATTTATTATTAATAACTGTTTTGCTTCTTAGCTATTTTGAAGGCATTGAAATTCTGTTAACAGCCACGCTGATGGCCTGCAATGTACGCCGAAACGACGCACATTTTGGAAGAAAATGGCGTTTCTTAATAAGATTTTAGACTGGACGCCAATCACACCTCAAATCGACTAAAATTCAAATGTAGAGCAAGCCTACAGAAATAGACTTTTCTGGGGAGCGAGAGTTAAGGGGCTGCTATCAGCCGCTTGCCCCATCGACCTCACGCGAACTCTGGAATTACATAATGTCAGCCTTGATAAATCACAGGCATGCACCCCTTCCCCCTCCCCTGCAATCAGAGCGGCTATAATTTCAAGGGGAAAAAAAATTCGAAATTGAACCACTTTTCCGTGAAGAGTAGGTCGCAGTTATTTTCAAAGAAATAAGCAGTTGAATCCTCTCATATTGAACCGCTTTATGATGTGTACTGCATTCATGGGTATTAAAGGTAACCCATGTAGAAGCATGAAGACAATAATAAAGAAGTGTACTTTCCTATGGTAAAAACAAGGAAGCTAAGTTCGTATATTACAATATGAATATATCCTAAGTTTTAAAAATTCCGACCTAAGAGAGAAGCTCTTCATTCCATTGAGTTTGTTATCAGGTAAAATTGGCTCAAAGATAGTTTGTAGAGGTTCAGGGAAAAGAGTAATTATAAAATTTCTATATTTCTCCAGTAATATTAGTAACGTACCTTCACCCTACCTCACCATAAGTTATGATTCTGATAACACGAGTGATATATATATATATGGGAAACAAAGTTATTGTAGTTTACAAATAATCATAAAAACCCTATGTATGTGGGATAAAAATTAAATGATGGTATTATTTTTTTAAACAATTAATGAGAGNATATATATATTCAGGTATGAATTTAAACTTTTTATTGGTAATAGAATCTTAAATATGAATTAGATTATGGAAAAACTAATATTTTTAAGCTTTTCAGTGAAGTATATGAATCCCCTATTCTGTCTTACTGTAAAATGTACATTCTAACAAGCAACCACTATTAAAGTCTACCATAGGAAATTTAAACTACATTCAAATACTGCTGAAAACTATTTGTTTTCAAACTAAAAAATTTAGAAGTCAATAGTTACAGTGGAGTCAAAATAGTAACGTCAATAATTCATTAAATTTTTATTTTATTTTTTCATAAAAAGCTAATAATAAGAAACTAAAAATTATTATAATATTAAATTTCATAGATCTATGCGGACTCACCAGTCAAGCTAAGCCGGAACATATATACCTATACAATCAGAGAAAAATAACCCATCCCCGCCGACATATTTACACGATCTGGAAAATATAAGACTTTAATTAATCATACCTAGGCATTACCTGGAAACTTATTCGACATTTTTGAGCCCAACTCCATTATAATAAGTTTATATAAAAACCACTTAAAGCTTGAAAATAAGAAAATGCTTCTTACTTTTTTGATACTTTTTCAAATGAATATCTCAACTTGGCTCTACGTTGACAATTTCAACAAATCAAGCAGTACACAAACGGAAAATGTAAAATCAAAATAGTACATAGTAAGGAATGTACTTTTGAAAAAAAATAAAGAAGAGACGACACTCCTGAGGGCCACCAATCTGGTCCAGAAACTTATAATATATATATTATAATATATTATAAGTTTCTGGAACAGATTGGTGAACCTCAGGAGTGTCGTCTCTTCTTAAATGTATGATGTTAAACGACTATTCTTACATGTAAGATGTTAAAGGATTTTTAATAAAATTAAAATTTTCTTAAAGTTGTCCTGACAGAGCAGCAGCCAGCAAGAAAGCAACAGCAAAGAATCTTATTCTAAAGCTAGATGGATGGAGGAGAGTCAGTGCAGTGTACCCATGGCAGCTAAAACGGTCAAGGGAATCTCGGCCTGGCTGAGAGCCATAGCGATCCGAACGAGTCATTCACACATCCATATCGCAGTCTACGTCCTCAGTTTTCGGAACACATCCTCATCAATCATCAAAAATCAATCATCCCAAGTACAAACGCTGATTAGTTGGAAGTGCCTGAAGGTAGATTCCTCGCCCACAGTCGCCTCCATCCGTCTCTGTCCTCCTCTCTAGGCAGTAGGACCTCAGTAACGTTTCATTTCCCGAGCTGATAACTCGTGAAGTAGTCCATCCTGCAGGACTCGCTAAAACTAGGTTTGATACCACTAGTTCAATTAAAAATTGAATTAAATAAGAGTAAGTATGCTATTTAACTGGTAAACCGTTGAGAGCTATGTTTTGTAAAAGATGAGACCACTGAGACTGACTAGGGAAGCACACAACTTAAGTTACGCCTACCTTAAGAAACGCTTTCGCGAGAATGTTATATAATGCATAAGTTGGTCTATTAATGTTTACACCTATTGAGTATTTCACAACACAAGAATAAAGAAATTGATGATTTTTTCAATTTGGTCTCTGCCTTAACCCCCTCCCCCTTCCTTTTAGACAGATTTTAGTCCTTAAAAAACTATATTCAAAAGTTTGCCCAAAAAAAATTCCTAATTTCGTTTCTTTATTTTTAAAAATACGAAAAGCTTGAACAGACAGATTTTATATTTATATA
>KZ807523.1:164262-175404 GCA_000696205.2 Oncopeltus fasciatus | reverse complement strand
TATATATATAATTTAGAACGAATGATTTTGTCAGTTATCTCCTATATAGGACTGGTGAAGGTCTTAATTAGTTTCAAAGTAGAGTCATCATTACTGACGGTAGCTTTAAGAAAAAAGTGGGGTGAACCAGAATTAGTTTTTTTCAAATAAAATCCAGTTAGTTAAGTTCCAAAAATTATTGTATGGGTATCCGTATTCTTTACAGACAGACATAACAAGCAACTTCATACAATATATGCATATATGTACAGAGAAAATAATAGTTTATGGGAAATTCTCTATTCTCTCTCTTTAGTTCGGAAGAACAATGTGATGCGATTTTTTTTTTTTTTTTTTTTTTTATGACTCAAACTATTGTGTTTAAATTGATTCAGCCATCATGAATAAATTGTATAATAATATTTTCAATAGTTTCCTCAGAGGGAAAAAGTGGAAAACATAGTGGGAATATAGATCTAAGTGTAATATTAAATTGTAAGATGAAAAATAATTAATAATTCGTTAATTAATAGTGATTTCCTTCATTATTGTTAATTATACTTCATCATTAAGACGGGGACTAAGAATGACGGGATAAGTGAGGAACGATATCAGTTACATGAACAGCTCTTCATCTTGATCCCTCGGCAAAAGTAATGTAAGAGCAGAAAGTCGAGAAGATACGACCTGTTCCAGACTCAATCCCATTTCACAACAAGACATCCACCTTCGAGAGGAGATCGTTTATCAGATTACGCCATTTTAGGAATCTCAAGCAGTGTGAGCAAATGCATTCTGTTTCCCGATTCGCAACACCTAAGAGGAATCGTGAAGCTTACCATTACATCTACTATGCATTTCTTTTTAATCCTGACTAGAGGGGGAATAGTGTGACTTTGGTCAACCAATGTGTTACTCACTACACTATCAGCCATTCCCTCTAGGACAAAATGAAAAAAAAAAAATTATAAACACATATTTAATAACAATATACAGAAGGAAAAACTCGTCAATAACCACTAAATATTTAATTATTAATATGAGGAAACAATAATAAAAGTCGGCGTAAAATAAGCAGATTACAAAAGTTACGTTAAACACGGTTATAAGAGTAAATAACTACGTCCAACAAGCAGAAACGGACAATTAGTAAAAATGATGAAGGCCCTTCATTTCTTTCCCTCATAAAATATTTATAAACAAAAAAAAAAAGTTATAAAATTTAATACATAGTATGTTCAATGACATTTTTAAACACACACAGTATTGATATTAAATATGTTGTATTTGTCCTTTCTGTACATTAAATGATCGGAGGCTGCTTAATTATATGCATTTTTCTAAAAATATATTTAGACAATAAATATTTTAAAAACAGTTTGGTCTCCCGCCGAGTCATTCCCCCTACGTCCTAGAGAGATTCTAGCCGTTAATGAACTCATAGGAAAAGATGTACAAACATAAAGTCCTTAAGCTTAAAAGTTGCGTTTGATATAAAAAATACAGCTTTGACATCCATGTCTGTGTGAGAATGTGAGTGTGTGTGTGTGTATTTGTGAACGTGGATTAGTGATGAATTGAAGGGAACTGGTCATGAATTTGTACTACGGTATCTTGAATTCGTTGACGGAAATCAGCTGAAACGAACCACCCATGAACCTCTCCCCACACCGCAAGTGTGCATGACCGTAATCTTTCTTTCTTTCTTTTTTTTTTTTTTTTTTTCATTATTACTCAATTTTCCATACTTGTCCAGCATAGAATAGAAAAGTGGATATTGATGGGCAACAGTATGTTTCAGTGTCATGATTTCTTCTAGTCCATTGGAAGTCTAGAGGAGAGCGAGGAGAGATTGCACCCGCAGGCAGAAGAGAAGACGAAAGGTTGACTGGATAAGGAAGCCCATTGGTTCGGCCGTGTCCCAAGGAAAGTGGGACATAGAGATCCACCATGTACTAGGCCTCTAACGGTAAAGGGTCTCGAGGCCTTCCAGGGGAGCAAAAGATTGGAGCTTCAGGATTCCCTTCCGAAAAGGAACATTAAGAGGGACTCGGGTTAGCGAGAGTTCCGGGTGACTCCTTCTGTAGAATAGGTCATTGAAAGGACGTACAGGAAGCTTCTAAAAAAAAAAAAAAAAAAAAAAAAAATGGAGCCAAATTTACACCATTTACACCATATATTGGCTTAAGCTCTCACTGCTTAGTAAATCAGGAAAAAATTCACTCACACTTTTGGTACTGAAGTTGGTTTAATAAAAAGGAGTACTACTTGGTTATAACTTTCTTATTATAAACATGTAAAACGGATAATTTCATTCGTTTTATGAGTTTAATTTTTTTTTAGTCGAAGCAAAGTTACTTCTCTATTAAATTATAACAATTGAATGTCATTTATTAATCTACATTTAATAAAATAAATATTAAAAGCTCGTAAATATTTTGAGGCAAGCATTTAATTTTTATTCCTTTTTTTTTCTACTTAAAGCGTTTCAGTGTTTGCCCACGGTAACCGGTAGCGGGCCGACTTCACAGTTGATAGCATATTCAGAGCTCTGAACCGTTAAACTTACTGCAACAGTAACAGTTCTTAACAATCAATCTATAACAAAAAATACCTTCTTTTTTTTTTTTCACCGCTCGTCAGAATATTTTTTATACCAGTTTTTTTATTATAATAATTTCTATCCATGAATCCACCATGCTAGGATTTATTAATAATACTAATCACAGTTATCCTCCAAAAATAATTGACTGATAAAATTTTGTCAATCAATCCTTTTACTCTTAGTACATTGAGGCTCATTATTATGATTTAATTAGCTTGGACATTCAATTACGCCGAATACCTCCAGCTCTTCCAGAATAATAATTTTTATAAGGAGAGTAAACAATAATAATAAAATATGCCTCTCAACAGATGAATACAAATTAAAGCGCAAAAAAAAATTCTATAATAATCTGAATACATATATATATATGTATATATGTGTGTGTGTGTGTGTGTGTGTGTGTGTGTGTGTGTGTGTTTGTGTAGTACAACTAATGATACAAAACTGTCTATGATAATACATGTATATACATATCATAAGTGACTTTCTCATATTAATAAGAATTATATTATCATTGTCTGTCCAGAAGAGAATGGTTCTTGTTGAGCGTTATCCAAAGAAATTTCTGACATGACACAAATACTGAACTATGCATATACTTTAAAAGAAAACATGACTATTGTCAGTTAGTAATCAGCTAGTGCCTATGAACTCAATTATTCATGATACTTTCATACCTCATGACCGTATGCAGGTTTGGTTTGAGGTTAACTCTATTTAAGGTTCGCTGGCTGCAAGTAGAGCGGTATTTCTCGAATCGAATATCATTTGTGGGTGTTGAGCTATGAAGTTTCGTCTTTATGTTTATAAAGCGGTTGTAATAACCAATAATGTGGTTGTTTAACCACAAGAAAATTTCAAGCGAGCTTGATGACCGTTGCAGTAGACTGAGGATTATTAAAGAGGCAAGTTACTGACATGTATTAGACAAAATCCTTTCTCGAGAGTTGATACATGTAAACAATTTGACAACCCCTACTAATTTGGTAAGCCACCCTTTCTAGGTGCCTGGAAAACATTTTTATTTAAAATATCAATAATTTGTTTAAGCCACTAATTTACATCTAATCATTCGTGTAGTGTAATAGTAATAGTACATCAATAGTTGAGATCCGGTCAGAAAGAATTCACAAGGGTTGGTTTTTAGTTTCAATGTTTCTTTTTGCAATTTAGACCATCTTCGGGGGTTGGTATTGTTACGAACGCCCATAAGATGGTCTAAGCCCAATAAAGCAACGGCCCTGGACCAGTCGGGGCCGGTCTGGACCTCCGTAGGTATCAAGTTAATTCTAGAGTTCCCCCAAGACTATAAAAGCAGCTCGCCCGCGCCTCGTGCGGAGTTCCCGCAGTCAATCTTGAGTTTAAACAAATTGTGACAGCGAAAACTCGATTTGACAGCTCAGTGAAAAATTGTTAGTTGTGATAATTCATAGTGGTTCTATGATAAGGACTCATTGTTTATCATTGTAAAGTAGCTGTAAATAATAAGTTGTCATCTTTAATTGTAAAAAAGAAAGGGCCGTGGCGATAGATTGTTAACTAGCGGTAAGCATTTGTGTTTAGAGATATTGTGTTTGTAAAAGGAGTTATTTTATTTATCCGCAGCCTGTAACACTATTAAATAATAAGTCCTTGTGAAATATTTCATAAAAATCCTCAACCAATGTACTCATTGCAACTTAATCTGCTGATTTATCAATTGGTTCGGATTCTTTCTGCCCGAAGTTAAAGGCAATCTAAGTTGACCTGAATTCTTGACAAGTCAGAAGCTGCGCGGCTCAGTAAATAATTCATGAACAGGTTAGAATCAACCAGATATAAGTCCAGTATGTCAGGTCGCCCAGATAGTGAAAGTGCCAAGTCCACAGAGCAAGCGACCAGTCACATTGACTACTTGTTTGGTATATTTCTTATTTTTCATAGTGTAATTTCCGGAAATAAGCTAATTATAATCGATGGTGCTTCAAATGACATTCGACTTCATTTGTGGACCGATAAATACACCCGCATTGCAATTTTGCATACATACCTTAATGCTTTTAAAGGTTTAAAGTTATTTTCACAAGGTTAAGATTTCTTCTCCTCAAACAAGTTAATTAAATGATTAAAAAAAAAATTGTTTAAATGACCCAAATGCTTTAAAAACGAAACTTCTATAGAAAAAGATTGATCACTCAGGGCTTTAAACTAAGAGTTGAAAGTTAAAGCTTCACAAACTGGCAAAACAACGTTCATGTAGGGGGGGGGGGGGGTTGTATCATTTCGCCGAAAGCACAAGTTTAATAAACCATGCATACCCCTCTAAATATTATTTAAAACTAAGCTGCTGAAGTAAAATTATCAAAAGAGTAAAATAACTGACTACGCCAGTCCTTCAGAAGTGACTTGTACTTTTGATCAAACAAATCAGAGAGGTTTACCTTAATGATTGTAATGTTCAAGAGGTAATAGCATCCTCAGGGTTACACATATCATTTATTTCCATCGAGAGAACAGTCCAAATTTCTGGGCATTGGTAATAACGCTATTCCCCATAGCATTCGTTGTATGCACTACAAATGATAGATGACTATCAAATTCACATGGTTTCAATAATTTTTTTTTTTTTTTTTTTCAATTTCCTCATATTTTATATTGAATAATTTTAGAAATTTTGGAATAGAATAAAATATATTCTTCTGATAAAAATAAAGTTCTCACATTAATTTACAATTTAATATAACTAGTTAGTATACTACACCTTATACTACACCAACTTAAACTACACCGTAGACGTTTGAATTCTTACCTGTAACAATAAATCAGTAGGTTAAAAGTGAATTACTAAATATGAATATAAAAAATGAAATTAAAATTAATAGTTATCAGATATTTTTATTTTGAGTAGTTTACACCTCAAGGAAATTAAAATCATTTAAAAATCCAGGGTGGAGGGTTTAACTGAGGGGGACTTATGAAAAAATTTTACGGACAGTAAGAGCAGATAATTAGAAATAAATCAAATTGAAAATAAATAAGTCCGTCACACAGGAACTACGTAATCTGAGCAGATTTCCCACGTTTCTTTACAGATGGAAATAAAAAACAGTGAGCGAGGATTTTTTTTTTTTTTTACGAACTGGAACAAACAATGAAAATAAAAGAATGTCCAATAATCTTGGGCCGGGGTAATCTTGTTGGGTATTCCTCTCACCCCTATTCTTCTCATTAAATTTAAACACAAAATGGATTATTACAAAGGATTTGAAATAAAAAGAATAAGGTTTGAATATTGTTAAAATAGGTGGGGTTTGCTTCGGTTTATCAAATTCTTTCAGCATATATCACGTGAAGTCCGACAATGAAAGAATAGCATACTTTCTTGACAAAAGGTGAAAAATAAGTATAATGAAATTTAAAATACTTTTATATGTACAGCATTTACCCAGTAAGAACCTATCACAGATACAAATTTCTGCATATTTTGTGTGTTTGCGGCCTAGCGTCACCAATTTTAAAAATAATATAATTAAAAATAATAATAAGGGTTTAGAAATTGTTCTGTATTATTTAAATCTTTTATTTTGTAATGTATAAACATATATGTCATAATATCGGACTGATCCCAAAGCATGAAGACAAGCGCACCCACGAACACACAAGTCGATCGAATGGGAAGTGGATAAACAAACGTAATCTAAATGTGCGTCATAGGAAGTACGGCTGAGCTAGCAACACACACACACAAAAAGGAATGTTATTTAGATAACAGAGTGGGAAAGAAAAAAGAACAAAAGAATGGAACCTGTGAACCAGAATCTGTAATGTTTAGATATCAGGTTACTTCTCTTTATCTGAGGTTTTGGTGAGGTTTCTAACTCATTAGAGAGGTCCTTGCCTGGGTCTGTCAGAAGAGAGTAGGATCTCTCTAAGAATAATTATAGGAGGGTAAAGGAGAGAGGTGGAGAGAAGGCCAGAGCACTAAAGGTAAAGCAGAAGGAGGCGTGAGAGAGACTAAGAGAGGGATTGACTGTTAAGGAGAGGGAGAAGTGGGAGAAAAAATAGATGGATAGAGAGTAAGGCGAAGAGACAGAGATCCTGGTCCAAAATTAGACCACCAACAAAAAACCCCCAACTAAAAGATTTAACTTATTATCAGAATGAAAATAAACATAATATATAAATAAGTAGATATATTATTGAATGAGATCAATAATAATAAATCCTCAGTTTTTAAAGAACACATAATTTTTAATTAAACAAGATGAAATTAGAGACATTTTTCTTCCCCTAGCACAAACTTATATTTGCAGCGTTTCCTGTGTTCAGTAAAATTCGGCATTAACTTAAAATCAAATACTTAATTAAAAAGTTTCCAGAAATCTAACAGCCACAATTTATATTTAAGTACAACTTATCAATAAAATTACTATGTGGAATCAAAACCTGTCAGATGGTGTTCGAATTAGAATAGAGGGTTTACTTGAAGTGATATTATATGACTTTAATATTTTTACGACCTAAAGGATGCATTATGTATTTAAACTGAATGAAAACTGACATACACAATTTAAAATATATTCTGTTTGTAATGAGTTTAATCAAAACTTTAAGAGAGGAGTAAAACTTGAAATCCCTTAATTAAAAACAGATGTATAACTGGAGCGACCATGATTTTCTGGAATATGAAACGAGCCTATTTTAGCAGCATTCTTCAGGTCCTCTTACTTCGGAAGTGAGAAACTTTCCAGTAAATCAAATAACACAACGGTATAGTCTACAAAGTAACAAAAAAGTGGGTAATAAACTAATCCTCGGTGAATATTGGAACAGTAAAGCTTATGAGAAACAAAATAACATTAGAGAAAAGTAAGAGTATGGTTTAAAGTAACGTAGAAGTGTAATACTCGAATAATTACTAAATTCCTACCGCTCTTCAAAGATGAATAGGGGTAATATTGATCTAATATATCTCAACCAATGACGAGTTATCGGCCTGGCTATGACAGTATAATGTCTCCATCGAACGAACGGCCATACGAACGAATCCCAAGACAAAGAAATCACTTAGAATCCACAACATTAAAGACGCCAATGGAAATCTACGTCATAGAAGTCATTCAGACTCCAGGCACGAATCACTGGCCCATGACAGACGACAATGAAGAAGCCGAGAACAAACCTTCATTGATTTCAAGATCTCTGCGGGTGGCGTTAGACAGCTATGTGAGATAACACACACAGTGGCATGACATTGTGTCTGTCATACCAAGAATGTGCAGGACTGCATCAAGTCATCACCGACTGCCCTTAACAGCTGTATTACACAGATACGTGTATCGATTATTTCGATTTAAAGAACAATTCTATCTACGGCTAATAGGCATAAGTAATACAAAATGATAGTAGGGATGTATCTGTTGGGCAGAAGTTTTCCTGCTCAGAGGAACCCCAAAGTAACCCCCCACATTCCTCAGGAGGGACTAATATTGAATCCCGCGGCTAGTAAGCCACCCCCCGTGACTAAAGCCTACAGCGCGACCTGGTGAGTAAGTGTGAACTAGGGGATAGAGAGAACAAACATGAAACCTTCTGAATGGAAGTTGTGCTATCTACTTCGCCAAGATTTATAATAACATATAGTGTGTAAGCGTGCATCGTTACGCGCCTTAGTTACTGGAATTTTCGGTATGCCAGCTTCTTTAGAATAAAGAAATTATAACTATATAGCTTCTATAGAAAAGAGCATTCAAAATTTTGGGCCTACCGTTTACGGTATTCTTTTTTGGCTGAAATCAGATGAGGGGAAGGGGGAGCCGGAATGGAAAACCTAATAGAATAATCACCAATAGTAACTATAATATATAGTTCTAAAATATTATTATATAACATCTGCTTTAAGTGATTTTTAATGAAAGAAACATAATAAGAAAGTTAATTGAAGGCATAAACGATTCCCAGTCCCATCTCCAGGACGATCAAAAGCCAATCTGAACGGCATTTAAAACTAATTACGGTTTTATATGTTCATTTTTTTTTTTTTTTGAGTCATTAAAGGATCACGGGAAATCGCAAAGAACTGCTCCTGCTTCGCGGACTATTTAATTTGTTAGCTGCTGGCTTCAGAGGAGCTGGAAGATGTGCTCCGTGCGCAAGCATGGCCGACTGTTTCTGAACTGTCAGACCCACGACGGACATGTCTACCAGATGGTAATAACCTTGGCCCAAGCGCCATTCGAGGACCTTGATATCAGGCCCGCTATTATACATTGCTCTAAATAGTCCTTTCTCTTTCCACAGCACTACTGACCAACCAAGCCACAAGGAACAATTCTAACAAGGGTAATCTCATCAATTTGGAATAGTATAAAAATCATGAAAGCTCACACAAATATGTATATATGTATATTGTATGCAAGTTATGATAGATCCTACTGGGCGGCCAGGTTAAATTCAATGAATGTGTCTAAAGTTAGTTTTCTCTGCATCCTTTGAGGCAGATTTTAATAATTATTGGAAAACATANTATATATATATATTTATTTGTATATGGTATGAATATGTGTATTCATTTTACCTACGGGTAAAAGGGTCGCTATAGGTGGTGTACCAATTACACTCACACCACCATAGCACACGGACTGCTATTTCATAGCAAATTGTCTTACAACACTTTTAATAATAAAAAGAGGCAGTAGTAAAAAAAAAAAAAAATGTGTATTATCTTTTGATTTTGCATAGATCTCTGAGGTCTGGTCAAGCGATAAGCCCTCTTGAGAACCACATTGTTTTTTTTTTATTACGTTAATTTTGTGTAAATTTATTATCCTTTTATTCTATTGTGTTGTGATGTTAAGTTTATGTTTCCTGTACTTGATAGATTTATCAAGTCAGGAGTTGGTGACGCAACAGATGTGTTTATTCAGAACCATTTTATTCAAACAAAAGTTTAATTTATGTTGTAAACTGGTTTTAATATTAATTTAAGTTGCAAGAATCCGGTTGGTTTCAAGTCGCAACATAATTCTACAAAAGTTAGATAAGTGAAGCTATAGAAGGCTGTATTTTACGCTTGAGAACTCACCCTTCATTTCAAGGTCAGGAACGATAGGTAGCAATCAACAAGATCATAGCCAGAGTAAAACTGGGTGCATCATTCCAGGCTCTAACATTTGATATCCTAGAAGTTAATCATACAAAAAAATGTACTTGACATTTGACATAATATATAATGGAGGGAACGGAAGTCTAGTGGCGTTGGTACTGGTCTCTTGTTCAATATCAACAGTGCACTGTTAGTTTTTACCTCTCTGTGCTTCTGTTAGTAATTACTTAGAGTATTCTTGGTGTGCTCCCGAGAAGATTCAGTCTAAATCACTCATCATTGAATGGGAAAATATCAGGCGGCCAAAACGCCGTGCTAACTACATACCTTCTCTTCTCCATTGTGCCACGAATAAATAACACGTACCATGTAATAAACACGTTCCCGCTCTTTGTAAAATAGCGTACTTTTTTTTTCTCTGCTAGATGTTACTTATATTGTTAATATTTATTATTTAAGGAAGCCTTTCGATTATTTTCTCACAACCTTCTTTGTGAAAAGTTTGTGATTTTTAGAGTTAATAACTGGGGGACTAAATTGTTTCGATGTCATTCTAATGGGTGCCTTAAAAATCGTAAAAATGATCCAAATAGAAGATCAGTCTCTAAATATCCTGAGAATGGAGTGTCCCAGGCAACGGTCCTGGATAAATTATGTAGTTTATTGGTATAATGGCTATACCACTAGTTTTTTTTTTAAATTTATATTTTGATTTTTTTTAATACATATATATTCATACATGTAGACGCACCAGTCTTATTACTTGCGGTTAATCCATAGTAAGGGGTTTATTCAGAAACGGTAGTTTTAACAATTTGTAATAGCACTGTCGAAAAACACTTATCCATGAATATAGACAAAACCTGATGTTTAAACTTTTTACATATGGAAGGAATTTGTGTTATACTTAGAAGTGAGTATTTTTATGACATGATTATAAGCTACTAGGCCCTATGATACAAAAGACAAGTTATTTAGAAAAGACTAAAACTAGAAAAAATTCTTTAGTTTTTCCTTCAGCTTAAAAAGAAGAGTATATAATTATTACAAATATTCTTAAGAGAAAGTAGTATGTCCTGCCAAGACTTGGATTTGGTCCGTGCTACGATTGGTTGGTAGTAGAACTTCACTCAATTATTTGATGATTTTAGTTGGGGTTCGGTCAATGTAGATCCAAAAAAATACAGATTTAAAAAATTTATTTTTTTTAAAGGTTATCTGCCTTTTTTAAATTTATATTTTTTTGGATCTACCTTGACCGAACCCCAACTAAAATCATCTAATAATAATATCTACGGTAAAAAAAAACTCTCCTTTTGAACTTTACGCAAGTTTGAAAGAACAAGCCACCCTTTCTCACTGCACTGCCTGATAGGCAAAGGTTAACAATGAAAATGTCATTCGTGTTATTAGTATTTTATCAGTTAAGATGATTCTTTAATGTACCTATATATATATATTCTGCTTTAAG
>KZ807523.1:122210-153868 GCA_000696205.2 Oncopeltus fasciatus | reverse complement strand
CCCCCCCCACCCATAATCCAACTAGTCTTGCCAGGATATTGGGGGATCCTAATGTCTGAAGAGAACTGTCACTTGAGCTGCAGATATTGGTGAGTACCACAGTATGAAGGAATCTGGAAACACTTATTATGTTACAGATTGACGAGTGACGAAATTGGCTATAACAGCAAAATAATAAGTCAGCCGTTGCGGATCTGCGTAATCTAGGCAGATTTCCAATGCTTCATTAAAGATGGATACCGCTGCTATCTTGATCCAAAGAGCTAGGCTTAGAGGTAAGAATTTTTGGCGGGCAACCATAGTGTCCGCCATTTTCATCATTTGTGTGGCCCAAGACCGACCTTTTCACTCTACTACTAAGAGTATATGAAGAAAATTAATTTTAAAGCGGAAGAGAGCAATCAGCCAAAGAAGTATTACTACTATGCTTTGCCCAAAAATAATTAGGGGAAGCGTTTATTCATCCTACTTCTTAAATTTGAATCTTAGCAAGCGTTTTTCAAATAAATGTTACGAAGCATAATTTTTAGAAAATCACATTTTACACTTATTATGATCTATGAACTTTTTCATAACTCAAATTACAACGAAGGTATTTCGAATATAAATTTTGATCTCCCTCTAATCCTCCCTTTTCGATTTCAACAACAAATAAATCAATTCAAGAGTTTGCAAATTCAAGGAATCGAAATACCGAATTTAGCTTCAATATTTTACAAAAATAATAGGCCCTACCCAACACTTGAAATAACATTCTTAACCTTAACTTTCCCTTTCATTTGAAATCATTTATGTTCAGTATTGCTTTTCTAAGCTCAAAAACGACAATGACAAGAAGATTACAAATTTTAATCTCCCTCTAACCCCCAATTTCAATAAAAAATAAAGTCTTCCAAAAGTTTGCAATGGAAAGCCAAAATATAGAGTTTACTTTCTATAATTTAAAATTAAAAAGGTCTATCCAACATTCTGATTTACATTCTTAAACACATTTACTAATATCTGTTTTTTTTATATGTTTATGTTATAAAATTCCACTTTAAATATATTTTGTTGTACTTTTTTTTTTTAATATTTCCCTCCAAATCTCCCCTTCACCTCAATCGCTCTTGATATTATTTTTGAAATTGAGGTTTCAGTATTTTAAAAATTGCGGACGCTAGAGCGCCTACAGACTTATATATACACAAACACAAACATACTCGTCAGATGCCCCCGAAAATCCACTTTGGTGGGTATATTTTAGCTTCATTGTATTTCCTTCTGCTGAAACATGACTCAGTAATTTAAGTCATTCTTACGTACTCATACTTTGAAATAATTTTAGCAGATTTATCGTAAAGAAATCCAGCTGTTGTTTCCATGATTCAAACTTTTGAACAATTTCAACAGTTCTTTGCCGATCTTAATTAGGGAACAAAATGTATGATACATTTTAAACGAAAATTTTTTTCCCTGAAATTGCTGTGTCCGCAATTTAAAAAAAAAAAATAAACAGAGAAAGTTATATATTTAAGCTTATTTTTGCGTCTACTGGAAGATTTTTCCTTACTGGAAGAATTTTTGTTGAAAATGCTTTTTAAGAAAGAGATAGACAAATTAAGTATGATGGCTGAGTTATTACCCTTCTCTTTTAAAACTTAGTAGTCTTAACGTACCCTCATTACCCCCTCCTTCTTGTAAGATAAATTTCACCATTTCAATGTTGAACCATATTTACAATATGGTTAAACATTCTTTTTCACATAAGAATGTTCAACCATATTGTATGAAATATCTGAAATCTGCTTTGACTAAGCAAGCAGTTTATGGATGACGGCATTATTTTTTTTAAAAAAAAGCTTCTTACAATAAACGTCATCAGGACAAAAAGAAAAATATAAATTTTTAATTCACAAATAAATTATTTTTCAATTACACTATTAGATAATATAATATACTAAAAAATTATGATGATCATCCAAGCTCTCATTCAGGCAGCCGTGGAAGCAGTCCAGCCGTGCCCTTTTCCTGTCTGGATAATCATTGAGTTACTGTGCCCATTTGAATATTGAGAAATTCAAGTTTACGCTCAACCATATCGGCATCAATAAGACTTGAGAGGAGATATATTACTCCAGGAGTTCACAGTTATTTACATATCTCAGAGGCTCAACCCCCAGAGCTAAGAGCAATATGGCCAACCAGTTACTAAAAAAATGCCTAAACTCAAGAGATTTCCCCCAAGAAGCAGAGCGGTGACACTTTATGTTTCCCGTCTCATAACAAAGATGGCAGTGGTACTAACAGTTAAGGACAGGGAGCTAAAAAACTAGTTACCTACCACCAGCCAGCGCACGTCTTCTTTGGTTGAACTTGGCCAGTGTTACCTAAATATATTACTTCGTCTCCCTGTAGTCCGACCACAAATACCCTTCCTAAGAGCAAAAAAAAAGATCAGAGCTCTCCACACACATATGGTTCTCCCGCTTACCAGATGGGTGCTCTATTCTTCTTTCTAGCTTCCTAGGGGTATGAAATATCTCAGCTTATTGGTATATTTCATACTCTTTTCAAGAAAATGAACCGGTTAACAAACATTTTTTCGTTCAGACTCATCAAGATGCAATTTTTTTAAATTAACATTATATAGTAAGATAAATTGTTTTATTATATTAAACACTTTTGTGCCAAGAATTAGATATTGTTTAATGTTTATCAAATAAAGGAAATTTAGCAGAATAAATAAGTAACATTTAAATATCCTCTGACCCCTTCCATCAAATTTCTAGGAAGTTAGATATTGTTTTAAGCTCTCGCTATATTCGTTTAAGCTCGACACTCAATCTCAAGACACTTAGTAGTGGTATAACCAACACTCAAACATCCTCTGACCCCTTCCATCAAATTTCTAGGAAGTTTAATATTGTTTTAAGCTCTCGCTATGTTCGTTCAAGCTCAACACTCAATCTCAAGACACTTAGTAGTGGTATAACCAACACTCAAACATCCTCTGACCCCTTCCATCAAATTTCTAGGAAGTTTGATATTGTTTTAAGCCCCCGCCATGTTCGTTTAAGCTACACACTTAGTAGTGGTATAACCAACTCTCAAACATCCTCTAACCCCTTCCATCAAATTTCTAGGAAGTTTGATATTGTTTTAAGACCTCGCTATATTCGTTCAAGCTCAACACTCAATCTCAACACACTTAGTAGTGGTATAACCAACTCTCAAACATCCTTTGACCCCTTCCATCAAATTTCTAGGAAGTTTGATATTGTTTTAAACCCTCGCTATATTCGTTTAAGCTCCACACTCAATCTCAACACACTTAGTAGTGGTATAACCAACATTCAAACATCCTCTGACCCCTATGCAAAGGAAGTATGAATGTGGTATGTGACACTCTGTATATCACACGCCTCATTCATACTTGTGTGTTAGATGTTTGGCTGCATAAGCCTAAATGTCAGAGGGGCTGATCGGAAGTACTTGATTCCTAAGGAATTTCATTCATGGGAACCTTTTTTTTTTACCAAAGGCTCCACAATTTGTTTCATGAATATAAAATGTTTGTAGAAACCCAATAAAAACAAAATTATAATTCTTTAATAAGCAGTTTGATTTATACAATAAGTACCATATTTAGCCTTATTTAACATTGTTAAAAATTTTCTAATCAATATTTATTGTAATCCCTTCCATCCTAAAGCGTTCGAATTTTTCCGTTTTCATCTGAAGATTTAATATGAAATTTGGGCGGAATTTGGAGAGTTATGATGCCGTAAATTGTCATGTAACCAGCCATCTTGATTATGTTGCTCTAAAAGACGAGGTTCAACCAGAGGACCAGTCAGATGGAAAATACACGATCATACAAGTCTTGAAGTACAAGGTCCAACCTGAGAAGCATTTAGTTTGGAAATGTATGAGCGTAGAAATCTTTAACTACTATAATACATTTCTGTTGTAAAAAGCTAAAGTTAGCAAAATAGATGAATTTCCTACAATGAATTAAGATTATAAGCTATTTTAAGATTGAAATGACTAATTTAAAAGTGGTTGTATTTTTTTTTTCTAAAATTTAAAGATCAAAGGTTATTGAATATTTTCTAAAGATTGACTATGGAGCCATGATGGGGATACTATTGAATACTCAATATTGGAAAGGCTTTTATTTTCAAAATGCTTATTATTGTGAAAATTTTGAAATCAACATGGATATGACAAATTATTAAGAGTTCCAAAACTATACTAATAGCAGTTCTTCCACTTTGTCAGATTAGCCAAGGGGTGTTTTTGTACGTGTTGCTATATTTTATTAACAGGTAATGGATGGTAAAGGCTACCTGTAGATAACCTCCCTCAGATTAACCTTACAGGCCCCTAGTGTTTGAATTTGGAGGTAAATAAAAAAAAATAAAATAAGGCAATAATTATCCAGTTAATGCATTTTATCAGATTAATTGATATCAATAAAATTTAAATATTTTCTTTTAGAAATAAATATCAGTTTAAATTCTAAAGTTTTCAAATTTAATTGATTTTTGGGCTATATATCGGCATTTATTAATTTATTTATGTTTCAACAATAATTTACAAAATTTCAAGTAATTTGAAACCAAAGAACACAGCTAAGTGATCTTGTTCAGGAGACGTTCTTCTGAATGACTTACTGTCATGAATGAGGTTTCATAAGAATGTGTGTCATACAAGTTTAATGACTGAGCTTTACTCAACATTGTCCTAGGTTAGTCGCCAGCTTACGCCACTGCACACAGCTAGTCACAGAAGATCCAAACGGAGCAACCCAAACCCTTAAGTGTCCTCCTGTCCACTGAAAGTGTAACTTGAAACTATGGTCATAAAAAAATCTACCATTCCACAGAGGAGGTGAAGTCCACCTTGAAGAGTGCCTTCACATATAAACACATTATGCTGGGGGCTTTTAAAACTTTTTTTTTTTTTTTTTAATCACAGAAAATATATTAACTACTCAATTTAACAATGGAATGAATTGTTGACTGCCAAGTTCTATGAAGACAGGTCATGGTAGTTGAACAATTAAAAACTAATTTGTAACCAAAATTGTTTTTATTTTAGCCAACGTTTCGGACTTAATTTTAGGCCTTTATGAGAGAGCATGTGTCTCTCTCCCCATCACCCTACTTGCCCTGATGAAGGCCTGAAATTCAAGCCGAAACGTTGACTAAAATAAAATCTATTTTTGGTTACAAATTAGTTTTTAATTGTTCAACTGCTATAACCGAATTCCCTAAAATACTCTCTTCATAATTAATTTAAAGTTTGTCATCGAATTGCATGTAATTTGAATGAAACTTAAGGCAGCTGGAGCTTAAGATATTTTTGAGATATCTAGAGAATTGATTTCAATGCCACTAATAAATATTAATTCTTTTTAATAATAGATATAGTAATTATTATATGATTTATGGAATATATTGTAGCATATGCTTTATGAATTTAAAATTAAGTTCCACACAACGATAAGCATTTGACTAATAAAATTATGAGTTGATGATAACCTATCGAATGAGTTTGAGGTCCCCCTTCCTAAACAAACTTTTTAACATGCCAATGGAATATATTTTTCAATACTTTTTAATTATTAATGACAAGTAATGTATCGTCCAAATAAGAACTAAGGCTACTGCAGCTATTAAAAAAATAAAAAATAATAATAATAATTGAGACAAGTGTCCGGTTTCATGTGACACATTATAATGAAAATTTATGTTGACTAAAAGAAAAAAAAAATTTTTAACGAATATTTAATTACTCTTGTATTGCACAAATTATTTCACAGTTCTTTTCTTTATAATATTCCATCATAAACCGTAATTTGCGATGAGGTTATTTTAAAATTGTGAAATACCAGAAAGAGCTTCCCGATGTTAATCGGCCTGATGCATATGCCTGTTTCCAAACACACACACGCACACACTCGTGAGACAGGAGACCGAACGGCCTCCAGCGCTACCAGACCGCAAGGACGGCGAGAACTCCTTCCCAAGCGGGAATTACTTTTGAATGAAACATACCCTCAGGAATTAAGGGCAAAGCAATATTCGTAAGGACTCGTAAGGGAAACAAAACCGAGGCACACACAGCTAAGTCACAAATCCCCATGTGTTATAGTCCAATCAGCAGAGAAATGACCTTAAGAAATTCTTTTAGGAGATACTCGTAAATGCAACAATATACAACAGTAGAAATAACAGTAATTCTGAAGCCTGGGTGACTTGACTGAATGTAAAATAGAACGCCTCTTCATTGGCTCTGAACAGGGAAGGCGTTAAAGTCTCTACAGAATTCGATAGCCCTTACCAAAGTATTGCAATTGAATACAGCAAAAGTTACTCATTATAGGCAAAATAGATATAAATTATAAAATACTACTTAGAAGATAAGTTGAATATGAGATATTTAGTACAAGATCTCACAACAAATGACAAACTTTTTTTCTCTACCTATAGCCGAAGAAAATTATAAATATCGCCTTATTTCATTCATTTAATCACATTTTAAAAGTTACTACGAGAAAGGCTTTAATATTACGACACCGAAAGAACCTGAAAAGCGCATCTGATTCCTACGGCTAATCAAGTTTAAAAACAAAACAAAAAAGAAAGAATTTTTGATGCAATTTTACTCATTATTTTTTTGTCAATGAATCTGGGTCATTAAATGATCATTCAAGCTGATTACAAGTTTAATGAAGGAAATAAACGCTGAATGTATAGTTTTAGTAATACCCCGGAAATGAAAAAAATTCAAATATCAATCGTCAAATTTTTTCGTTACACCTGATACATAAATCATTACATTAAATACAGAAAAATTAAGAATAATTATGCTAAATGTACTAAAAGTCCTCAAGTTAATGTGTAAATTTAGTTTAATAATTTCAATAAAATTCTTATTCATTTTGTTAACATTATGTGTTAAATCAACACAGAAAAAGTGGTTCATTCACTTGAAATAATTTTTACAAAATAAATAATAATATTTATGTAGATAGTAATGATTTTTAATTTGTTTAATTGAAAATTGATAAGTTTAAAAGATAGCCCAAGTATAAGTTATTATAAAAAAAAATAAGTTAAATAAAACAAATTTAAATAACAGAAATGGCAATGAAAAACCTTATTTGACAGCTATATATATTTAATTAAACATTACAAACATAGGAATAACTCACAAGTTGACACTGTTATCCTCAGGTGTATCGTCGCTGATAAGGTCAAAACATATAGGGGGGTAAAACAAAAGTGCAGACGGATCGTAGGGAAGAAGGGTGAAGGCACGGAGGTGAGTGAAGGCGGAGGGAGGTAACGGAACAACCTTCCCCCTAGTGAACCCGAGAGTGCGACGGGTGGCGCGGAACTGGCAAATCTCGGGGAGCCTCTCCCCTCCTTCCCCCACTCTACAAATCGATTCTAGGGGTGGGGGTGGTGAGGGAGCCCTGAGGAACGCTCCAAGTCGATATTTTATTCCATATTATCGATTCTCGATGAACCCTTCGCAATATATCTGCACTGGAAAAGCGATGACGTCAGCGAAAGCGAGATTGCATTTTTGGAGGGGAAAAAACACCCTCCAAGCTTTCTTTACATATATGTGGTTTAAAAAAAATTTTTTTTTTTTAAGTGTTTTTGATACATCTAGCTGTATGTCTTTCTGAAAACATGGTTGTCATAACGTCTTGGTCAGAGAAATATGAAGAATTGAAGAAGTTTTGGTTATACAGCGATTAGAAAACTCCATATCTCTTCCTTTTACGATAGAAAGTTTGTAAAATTTTAAGTTAAAATATCAAGTTACCTTTTTCTTTTTCTTGTAGGACTTAAAAAATAATTTGTTTATAATTTTTACATATAAGGTCTTTAATACATTTGTACTCAGTCAATTATGCTTTTATATTGTTTTTTCAATTTACTTTATATAAAACAGCACCAAATTATTGTTTCAGTTACTTTTCCTTAACTTAATCGTGACTTAACATTACAATACTTTTTTTTGTAGTGCACGCTTTTAATTAAAGTTCTGACGGTTCTGAAAATTAAATATTTTCAATCTACTCATATATTGCTTATAAATAAGAAATGAACCATTATGTTNATGAATATCTTTCTTACATGCTCAATACATTTTATTTATTATATTTGAACCGAGTACAAACCAAACAATATTAAAAAAATTATAGTTAATAATTGTATTCAAAAGAATTTATCAGCATAAGATCTAATGTATTTAATAATGAAATATAAATTATTTGTTAAAACTGTATGTTTATACAAAAGAATGATGCTATTCCCGTAGATTTATATAGATATAACTCCTTGTTCTTAGTTTCAATTGACAGGTTGGCATGAATTTTGGTAATATATTTATAAAAATAAGTAAAAAACAAATTATTAAAATCAGTGCATTATTATTTATAGCATATACAATTACAGTGACATATATATTACACGTAACAATTGTTTCACTTCCCTTTCATGTGTCAGTGAAAATGTTATGAAATGAAAATAATGCTAGAATATTTAATTTTAGAATTTTAGAAATTTTTTCATATTGTCATTGATAAGAAATATACAGATAATCATTCAATTTGGTCTTCATTTAATCCTAATCTCACCACTCCTCATCCGCTTTAATCGAAAATTAATTTATACAACGATTTTAAAAGTCTAAATAGTTTATATATTTTAAATTTTTAATAAAGGCATATAGAAAATTCGAGAAATGCTTGTTAAAATATACATAATTTAATTGAAATAATTCTTTCTTACAAAGTGTCTTTGATGAAATTGCTGAATCGTATACTCTGGATTGTAACAAGTTTTTGACTGGCTGGAATGAGCCAAGCTAAGTCGTTTACTTTGGTCGGAGCTGGGCGAACCCGTCTTCCTTCAAAACTTACATCTCCAAGAAAGTGGTGACATTTATTCAAGTTACATAACTTTTAAGTATAGAAACAAAATTAGCATGTTAACAGTAAGGAATATATTCATTTAATTCTGTTGGGTGTCTGTCACTTGTGTGGGTTTTTTTATTTTATTTTATTTTGTACCTTGAATGGTCAAAGACTTTGTATCTGTATTTCACTAATACCAATGATTACATTTAAATATTTATTATTTATATAAGTCGAAGTAGTAAAGCTAGTGGGCTTATCTGGTTTTACATTTAAAAAATAGATATAAAAACTCTGATAGTGAGATTATGTAGTTTCAAAAGAAGAGTGACAAGTAGTTGGATAGGTGGTATTCCGGGCTTTTAAATTTAGAATGTAAAATGCGTCAGCTCCTGGTATACTTATTATGCCAATGTCTAAGTCATCATAATTCTCTTTTAATAGAAATTTCAGGTCTTCATTGTATTGGAGTATTCTTTAGAACCGTTTTTGACAATGGTATGACACACAATTTGTATGACTCTAATTCTAATAAAAACTGATCCTGGATTTGCTATTTAGAAAAAAAATATAATATTATCAAAAGAATTCAAGTCAGGATTCATTACAGCAATAGAAAATCTGCTAAAACTATTTATCAAAGCTAAACTAAAAAATTTCTTAATAGTTTAAAAGCGAAATTAAATATTATGAGGGGTCGCTTGCCTGGACCCTAAACAATTTAATTTAACGGTCTATAAGCTACAATTATTGATATTATAAATGAAATTTTGCGCAAAAAGATAAGTTGATTTTGTTATTGAGCAAACTCGCATAATTTTAAGGTGTTTATATAAAACATAAAGTTGAAATACAAATATTCATTAATATCCTAAGATGATTTTAGTTGGGGTTCGGTCAAGGTAGATCCAAAAAACACAAATTTGAAAAATATATTTTTTAATAAAGGATTATCTGCCAACGTTTCGGCTTACATTGTAAGCCATCTTCAGAGCTNGGTTAACAAAATGCTGCAATTACTTGTGTATCAGCTACTAAATTATTTTGGATTTTTAATATGGGTGGGTCTGAGCTGTATTTGCCTGCTATGCTGTGTATTTTTTTCCAAACTGATTTAGTTGTAGTGTTCATGTTAACTGATTCAACATACGTTATCCAAGAGATTCTTTTTTTCTTTTTTAAAATGTTTCGGACTATAGCTTTGAATTGTTTATAATTAATAAGGTAGTTTTCGTTGGACTTTTCTGAAATAATTTAAGTGCTTTATTTTTTTTTTTTTTTTTTTTGTAGAGGGGTATATATGGTTTTTTTTTTCAATCACTTTCTATAAGGAACTAAAAAGGTATATAAAATAACAGTAGCGAAAAGACCTATTAAATCATAAAATCCAAGAATGTATAATACATAGGATCTGGCCATGAACTGGGAGACGGGGTTGAGAGAAAGCTAAGAAATGCAAATTGAAGTTTAATAAAGGAGGAGACTACAAGATATATGAGGAAGGGTCCGGACAAGCCATTCGAGTGCTCTTGTACCTCTCTGTATCCTGGACAGATAAACTTTAACGTAACCTACTTAATACAATTTAACAAGTTAATATTTATCGAGTAAAATTACAAAACAATATTATAACTTTATAGAACTTAGCTAACATTTAGCAATTAGCTGGCAAAGAGGTAAGTAAAAATTACTTTAGGAATCACGGCCTGTATAATAATTATGTTCCACGTATAGATGTGATTAAATGTATAGGAAACGCATAGATATAACGGCAAAACACTTTATTAAATAAAAACAATTCGAATTCCTTTTTCTTTTACTTAAATTAGCATTAACTTTCTGAGGTAATCGGAAAATATATCTACTACTTCTACCTGAATTTTAGATTTCTCCGATTTAAGCAAAACCCAGTAAATCTATGTTCTCTCATTGTTGATGGTGCCCAAGGACTGTATAAATACTGCAAGGCAGAGTGATCATGATTTTCAGGGATCAGTTTCCCTGATAATGACAATATCTAAGTTTTCCTGAGCCTCATGTTTAGAGCCAGTTATCCAAACATGTAAACATTGAATTCCCTAGCAGTTTAGAGTTTCATCCCACACTAAGATATTTTTTTTTTTATGCCCTACAATTAAGGGCAAAGTAATGGCTTCTCCTTCCACCCCCCCCCCCCACACACACCAACACCCTTCTTGTCTGTGCTTATGTTAGCTGCTGTATAATTATTTTAACAGAATAAATTTTATTTAACTTTCAATACTCTCATTAAAAGAAATTATGTTTATGACCTGTAGACTAGTCATCAAAGGTCCTAATATTATGCCTTTATCTGCTATTTAAATCAATGGTAATGTTTATATAAAATGTGGAAATTTAAACGATAAGTTTTGGAATTTAGAGAAAATTTGTTGCCCCTAGGTATTTTACCTAAGCTTTTTATATCAGCCTGTAGTTTGAAAGTCGATGGAAATGACAGTGATTTTTATGGACTATAACTTTAGTTTATAATGGTTTTGGTAGGGAGATGATCTTCTCTAGACGAGTTTTATATAATTGTGTGCAGTGTGCTTTTTTTTTTCTTGTTCAGGGGTATTAAATAAAGTTGAAAAATTTTTGGACTGAATGTTTCACAAAAAAAAAAAAGTTTTGGGATTAAAGTTTTAAATGGGATTTACAAATGGGTTGTTTGGTAAACGAGTATTAATGATGATTATTTTAAAATAAAATAAAATAGCCAGTTTAGCATTAATTAGTCTGAGGGGATGGGGTTCCTACATTTCTTAGTCTAATAAGGAGAGGATCCATACTATGTTCCACCCGGATACGGAAGGCTCGCGTTTAACTTCGCTGGACTTGTTTCGTTCCCCAAACGTTCGCGAAAACTGTACGATTCGCATAAGGACTTCAAGCTCTCAAATAGATTTTTTTAGGCACTCGACCTCCTGAGCTCCACGCATTAAGGATCGCTAGAGCGGATAGCCAACGGCTCTCATCTCATGGTAAACCAAAGCAACGCATAGAGGTGGAATAATCAGCCCCAGAGAGGAAGACCTTCCGCAAACGAGACCAACTCCCTGGGACATGGTAATCTAATCATGTTTTGTTTGCAATCGCATTTCGATGGAAGGAACCCTCTGGAAGGTTTTTTCCTGAAAGGCCTCCAGGATCATTCCATGTATATTGTAAGAGCAGGTGGGAGAAAGAGTGTAGTGGACACACACAAAAAAATGTCACAATGAGTAAAACTTCTCGCCCTTCGTCAGTGAGGAGTCACTTCTTATTTTATTAGGCGCAAGTGTTTCATTTTTCTACACACACAAACATATATATATGTATAAGGCCTAGGTTTTTGAATAGTAGCAATAGAGTTGCCGACTCCGATATACATTTTAATTATTTGTATTTTATTTTTACTTTTTTTTAAAGCTAAAATTAGATTTTTTACTTCTGTATNAAAATAAAGAATTTTTTCCGGTCTTATAAAACATAACGCGTAGGAAATACTAATGTGCGCTTGAACTGAACTTGACTTTGAATTTTTTGTTCCTTATTTTTCAAATATGTGCTTAATTTCACACATGATAATTAATCAAGTAACTCTAGAGATGTTTAAGTAAGACGCACACTTATAGATGTATGTGTGTATCGATCTATATATATATATATATATCAAATCATAGCTATAAATGTTAGGAAAGCACTTTGTTTATTTAGCACCACGAGCCCTATTTAATTCAAGCCCTGACTTCTAAAAGTCTCCAATCTCTTCCTCCTCACTCTCACTCACTCTTTCTCTGTCTCTCTCTCTCTCTCTCTCTCGTAGCATCCAGGGAACTGAACCATTGCCTCTTGAGGTTATAGTTCTTCCGAAAGGCCTGCTTGAAGCATTTTCTGGCAACCGACTAGGCAAGCACATTATAGTGTTATTTATTTGGTAGTGCTTAATGGGGATTCGATAGGGAGGGAATATAATATTATATATTTTTATAAGTAGGATAAATTATGTATATAGATTCAGATGCTTGCATGCCTATTTGTTATGCTAGTACTGTTCCTCTTGTTTACTTTATAATTTTTATNTATATATATATATTATTTTATTTCTTTGTTTTTTTTAAATGGATTAGGATTATATAAGTGTAATTTATAAGTATCCTGAAATTATCAGATAGAAAGGATGTACATCCTATGACAATAAATAATCTAATCCAAGCTAAATTCTCTCTCTCTCTTTCTTCCCCTCCCTCCGGTTTGTCTGTCACCAACTAGCAGATGATTCGAGATGAAATATTAAGAATTTTTAAAGGTAGCGGCCCATTAATGAATTTTGGCGACCAATGACTGACGATAGAAATGATGACTGAAATATGAGTTATATTATATAAAATATAACAAAATGGCGAAGTGTTTGATAAGAAAGGTCCTCAGTAGTATTTTCTAGAAGCTTTTAAACAAAGGACCAGGGATACTATCTCGGCCTCCAGGTCTCCCTTAACAACGAACAACAAACTCATGTTCATTTTATTTATAATTTTTTCTCACTAATAAGTAAGGGTTGAACTCCAATGTTCTTCATAGGTGTGGAATATACGATATCTCCATGTATCCCAAGCTTCCTGATGGAGTAGGGGGCCTTCCCGTGAGAAAGTTATTCATGTTAGCCTTATTTGAAAAAATTTAGCGATCTTCACCGATCTTACATTGGAGAAGCTAAAAATATGGCCAGTTAACTTTTAAATATTTAAATATGTTTAGAATTAGAAACGTAAAATTAAAAATGAATCCATGAATTTCCTCGATATTGAAAATGTATGGGTATTATTAAATAAAAACAATTCGAATTCCTTTTTCTTTTACTTAAATTAGCATTAACTTTCTGAGGTAATCGGAAAATATATCTACTACTTCTACCTGAATTTTAGATTTCTCCGATTTAAGCAAAACCCAGTAAATCTATGTTCTCTCATTGTTGATGGTGCCCAAGGACTGTATAAATACTGCAAGGCAGAGTGATCATGATTTTCAGGGATCAGTTTCCCTGATAATGACAATATCTAAGTTTTCCTGAGCCTCATGTTTAGAGCCAGTTATCCAAACATGTAAACATTGAATTCCCTAGCAGTTTAGAGTTTCATCCCACACTAAGATATTTTTTTTTTTATGCCCTACAATTAAGGGCAAAGTAATGGCTTCTCCTTCCACCCCCCCCCCCCCCACACACACCAACACCCTTCTTGTCTGTGCTTATGTTAGCTGCTGTATAATTATTTTAACAGAATAAATTTTATTTAACTTTCAATACTCTCATTAAAAGAAATTATGTTTATGACCTGTAGACTAGTCATCAAAGGTCCTAATATTATGCCTTTATCTGCTATTTAAATCAATGGTAATGTTTATATAAAATGTGGAAATTTAAACGATAAGTTTTGGAATTTAGAGAAAATTTGTTGCCCCTAGGTATTTTACCTAAGCTTTTTATATCAGCCTGTAGTTTGAAAGTCGATGGAAATGACAGTGATTTTTATGGACTATAACTTTAGTTTATAATGGTTTTGGTAGGGAGATGATCTTCTCTAGACGAGTTTTATATAATTGTGTGCAGTGTGCTTTTTTTTTTCTTGTTCAGGGGTATTAAATAAAGTTGAAAAATTTTTGGACTGAATGTTTCACAAAAAAAAAAAAGTTTTGGNAACGGTAATAAGCCGGATGTAATAAAAAATAGGGAAAAAAAAAAAAAAAAAAAAAAAACCCCTGAGTCAGTGATAAGTTATTCTCCGTCTGTTGCAGTTTCCATGGCAGTTTGAGTGTTCCGCGTGCCGGGCTGGTCGTAGTATCGGTAACACTGATAAGTGACAGCGATTTACAAGCATCTTGAGGCCTCTTAATAAATAAGTATATTTAATTTATGTGTACATATTAATTTATTTGTTAGCTGTAAGTAATTCTATATATTTCTACTACTATGGACCATGGATTCTCAGGTTAAATTGTTAATGGTTGATTTAATTATTCGTGATAATAAATTATCTTATTTATAAACATTAATTTGGTTGTGGTTTATTATCCCACGTAAATTTTAAACAATTAATGCGAGGGAATAGAATAAAAAATCTATCTGTCCCAGCCAGGACTCGAACCTGGATCTCCTGCTTTCCGGGCAAAAAAAAAAGCAGGACAGATAACTTTTTATTCTATTCCCTTGCATTAATTGTTTAAATTATCTTATATTTATCTCTGTTTTTTTAAAATTATTAGTTAACCGTAGCCCGTAACAACTAACAGATATTTTATAAGGAGCCCAGTTTAACTGCCATCAAAAATGTTATTCCAAAGTAATTCTAACTTGTAAGGAAGGTTACCGAAGAGACAACCGAATCGTTAATTAATTGCTAGGTTACAAATCCTTAGTGCTGCATTTCAAAGAACGAAGAAACTATCTCAACACTAAAGTGAACTCAAATTTGTATCAACTGTCAGAGAGAGCATCCGTGCGACGGAAATTGCCCTAAAAATGAATTTGAAAAATCAGCAGGAAAAATGAGGGTTTTTAAAAAGTGTCTTTCAAAGTTAAAGCATATAAAATAAAATCGGCCATGCAGAAGCTGCGTTATCCAAGCAAATTTCCCATTTCTCATGAAGAATGTATATAATAAATAAGAGAAAATAAAGAAATTTGATTTACAAGCCGGAGTGTTCAATGAAAGTAAATGTACAACTAAGATTTGGATTAGTCTGGCAGGGAAGAAAGAGTGGGAAAAACGGCACACCAATCATCGTAGTTACATTAGTTAATTTCTTCCTAAATAAGGATTTTTCCTAAATAAATTATAGAGTATAAACGTTAGAATAATACATTTTACACCTATTATGTTCAATAACCTTTTTCTCAACTCAAATTACAAAGAATACATTACAATAAAAAATTGTGTTCTCCCCCCCCCCCTTTCCCTTATACGATTCCATGAAAAATAATTTCTATGAAGAGTTTGTAACGAAAAGCATTACTATTTAATATGGGTTTTAAAAAAAATGGTTGGAGGTTGGTTGTCCATCGAATATAATATTATGCTGGAGAAATTAGCCAGGATCAGAAAAATAAAATACTCCAAAATTGTTGGGTAACTATTTTATTATTGTTTCAACTTAACTAATCGTTGAGATTTACACTCTGAGATTTGACCATAAACCTCCCTCGGAGATCTCTCCAGACATCACTATCGCCCTAATGTTGAATTACAAGTTAAGTTGAAAGGTTGGCAATAATAAAATAATTACCTAACAATTTACTTTATTTTTCTGATCCTGGCCGAAACCCTGAATAATTTCTCCAGTTAAAAAGAAAGTTATATAACATAAAAGCTATAAAATTACATTAGCTTATTTAGTTATTTACATCAGTATCTTCCTGATAATAATAATAATAATTAACCAGATTTAATGTCGACTGATTATATCCATAAACAAACTCATCCAACTGTTGGCAAAAAGAAACTTAAATACCAAATTTTATTTAATTATTTCAAAAATTAAGGGCGTTAGAGCACTTGCACAAACGCACACGTGGAATTAGTGGTTTTTGAAAATTTCAAAAGACGCATCATGCTACTGTGTGAATAGGTATCAATACATTAAAGGGAAATTTGGTTTTGTAAGTTTAAAAAAATGAATTAATTTAGAGTATTAGAGCGATCCACTTATTTACCTTTAAGCTAACAAAATAGCTAAAAGAGACAGAGGAAAAATCCTTAGAAAATCTCAAAGAGAATCCTAGAATGTGAGTTCCTCTCTGAAAGCAATTATTTTACCACAATTACTCAGTTCTTATTAAATATGCCCTGTATCCATCACTGTGGTGGCATAGTACCGAAGTGAAAAAAAAAAAAAATGTCATCCGGCTATTTTATTCTTCAGTTTCCTGAATTATATTAATTCGAGCAGACAAGTAATAATCCAAGCTGGCCCATCCAGTTTCGCCAACTATTATAAAAATTATCCTTAAAAAAAATGAATAATGTTTTAGGAGAATGAGATTTTGCTAACACCGTAAAGCAGCTTTCATCAAAGCTCAACTCATTAAACAAATAAGTTAAATTAGAAGCAGACATCCTTTTCTAAATCACAGATTTTCCTATCAACATAATACCCCTGCAGTATTTTCACTTATTAAAAATGGATTAATGGTCATATACTCAGTTTTGTTTTAATATTTTTTTTTTTTCATTCGAACTAAAAAACCTATTTTTCCAAGAAAATAATTAAAATGTTCTTATGGCTGTATTCTCCTTGTCACAAACCGTGTTTTAAACATTATAGAATCTCCAGTTTGTTTTTTGTCAACAACTTGTTTCTTAATTTTCTTACACAGCTGTTCAGTGGCATTGCATTGTACTTGACTACTTGTATATTGTTTGGTATTTATATTATTAGGCATTGATTAAAACTTTATTATTTATATTTTAATTTACATTGGATAATATTAGGTTCAGTTTTGTTAACTTAGTTTTTTAAAAGAAAATAATAATATTGCACTTAAGGAAAGCACAAAATCAAAATTTCTTAGTTGTGACAAAGTGGGAAAAAGAAAAAACAACTAGTTTATACTCTCAGCTCAAGTGATCACTTCTTCTTGCACTAGTGCACTGATTTAAAGGGAGGATAATAATAATAAAGAAAACCTAGTGTGCCAAATTCCAATAGGTTTCCTTTATTTTACATAACCCCAAAGCCCCTTCCATTTCAACATTTAAGTCTCACTTTTAATATCACCACTACCGGGAGGTGCAATGACTAGAAATTTTATTTGTTGGCCTCCAGTCATGCATATGGGATCCTGGAGACACAATGTCCCCTCTCGCCTTCATAGGTAGGTGTGGTGAATTAGTTTTTCTATATAGTTGTTAATTTTTTTTCCCACAACATTTAATATCTCATTACAGTTAGTTATGGCAACTCTAATTAATAATAATAACTAATTAATTAATTTTAATATTAATCACTTAATTTAAAAAAAAAATGCTTTTCTCATGACATTGTATTTCGTCAGCCCTGAAGATGATTACAGTGTAAGCTGAAACACTGACAGATAATTAAAAAATACACATTTTTTAAAATTGTACTTTTTGGATCTACCTTGACCGAACCCCAACAAAAAACATCCACTACAGTGTATTTATTTTTTTCATTCAATATAGGCTGAGAAGTAGCATAATAGCTACTCATTCAAACAAAGAATTGGAACACCACTAAAAAATAATTAATTCTGGATATTAATATCATCAAAATTTCAAGGTGAAATGTCTAAACCTACAGGCTCCTTCAAATGTCAAGAAGTTGTGAAAGAATTCTCTTACTTATAATTCTCTTATTTATTACCTATAAAGACTAAAGTGAAACAATATTTATCAGCTCTACCAGTGTAAATAGAAGAATGTAGATATCCTTCTTATAATACAATTTAGACGACAAGTTTAAATTACTAGCTTTTGCTCACGTAAGTTACTAAGCATGCAATAGACTTGAAAGGACGAGTTCTGATTTTCATGATGCAATGACTTTTCCAGGCCAATTGAATTGCTAAGTCCAATCATTCTGGAACAATATAAGGGCCTCATTTATATTAATAAGTGTCAAATGTAAATTGTTCCGAGAATTTAGATATGAACTGCTTAGTCTGCAAAATTTTCTTCAAATGATAATGCCATATGGAAAAACAAAATATTTTCTGTAGCTAATTAAAAAATGTAGAATTTGTTAATACAATTATGAAAAATTTGGAAGTATTTAAGATAGAAATCAGTAATATTGGTATTTGTAATGAAATTTAATTTTGAGTAAAAGACACACGGTTGAAGTCTACTAATGCTTCAGAGCTGTCTGCCAGCTCTAAGATAGAACATTATCACTGTTAAAGTGTTCTCCATCAGAAGGTATTTGTCAGTTAAACTTCTTTTATTTATTTTTTTGTTTTTGGATAAAAAAAAATTAAGTTAGCTTAGGTTAAATATTTTATAAATCAAATACATATAAGATCATTATATTATTTGTATTAGTAACTCACTTGTAAAAATGATAATAATAGTAATTACTGAAGCCAATTCAAATTGTAATGGAATATGGCAGATCAAGTAAGGTAAAATCACTTGTAAAAATGATAATAATAGTAATTACTGAAGCCAATTCAAATTGTAATGGAATATGGCAGATCAAGTAAGGTAAAATAAAATTTAAAAATAACAATAAAATAAATAAGTAAACATCATGGTGCAGGGAGAAAGCTCCATCGACTCTACTCCTACCCTCCTACCCTTCAGTATTAAAACAAAAAGTGAAGGGTTTGCATCTTGAGCCTTAGAGTTTTGTAGGGCACTCTTGAAATATTTCCAAAAATTTATAAATCTTTAATATTCTTAAGTATAGTTCAATATGGCATCCAGTAATATAAAATATGGGAATTTCTTGATTTGGTAACTCGTTTAGATTTTATAGATATGTAATTAATAAAACATACAATATTTTTTACTTACGGAATGTACTTCCATGGATCTACAGTAAAAAACGGATTTATTTCGTACTTGTACGCAAATAAAGGCTTCTTTTAACCAATTAAATGAGACAAATTTAATATTTTTTTTTTCAAATTTGAGCTGGCCAAATAGACTAAAACACACAAAAATGTGTAGGCAAAAAGTTTCAATTTGGAACGAAAATAACTGTTTCCCAAGTTCGTTTCAGTTTTTAGAAATTATAGTTTTTCATCGAATCTTACTCGACTATATATCATTTAAAATACGTGTTCGAGTTGAACTGAACTGAATGAGATACTTCCTTTCTTATCAGCTACGTAATAGAGCAGCTGGCTCAGATAACTGTAAAGACAAAGGCGTCAGAGTATACAATTACCCCGCCTATTGCCACCAACATCCTAAAAAATATACATATTTAAAANATGTTAAATAAAGAAAAAAAAATAACAGTAATGAAAAGAAAATGTAAATAAAATTAAAAATAATTACATAAGTAAATCCTGATTTACCATTAAAAATTCATGTCTATAAAACTGATATCTAAATAGATTTTTTTTTCTCTAGAATTATTATTCATTTAATGACAAATTTATAGTACTTTCTCATGCTGAGAATATTAAAAAAGAGGGCACCCGAATAAACTTTTAATAAAATGGCACATTAAATAAATACTTAAGTATTTATCACAAACATGTAACAATAATCATATTTAACATTAGAACTAGGTTTCATAATAGGGTTGGTCTTGGGAATTGACCACTGGTTCAAAACTGTCAATTTATCCACAATAATCTTGCTGGCAATAATCAATTCATTTTATTCGTTACAATTTGTGCTCAGAAAAATTAGATGTCTGTGTGTGTGTATTTACGTATTATATATGACAGTAAAGAATAAGCATATATGCTATATGTATTTCTTTATCATACTTCTTTAAATATATACATGACTAGTCACAGTATTTATAAGTCAAATGTGTTATAGACTGCATGTTCTTAATTCTCATAATTCTATGTCGTTTTATCTCTTATTAATAAAATTTGGGACTAAATTCTGAACATTAAACAAGATTATAAAAAAATAATAGGAGAAATATTTATTTAATTTCTCTCAAACGTATGCAGGTACACACACACACATCATTAATATTAATTATAGAAAGGTAAGGCAAGCACCAGATTAGAGAGAAGTTGATCACATTGAACAGGCCAACTCCCAAGATCTACTCATAATTTATTTATTTTTACTTCATTGTGCCACAGATAAAATAAAAACAACTATATAAACAGTCTGGTAGAAATCAATATTCGCAGGGTACCAATTTTGGAAGTCAGCACTTTTAATCATTTCTATACATCAATAAAACAATATTCTCACACACCTCATTCAATCATTAAGAACAACAGGTGAGAAGACAATCCAATCTTACTTAGCAATCCTAAAGAAAGAAAAAATCTGGTACCCTACATTCATAATAAATAATTAATTTACATTACACTAAAATTATTAGTTTCATAAAAAATAAATTTAATATTAAATCTGTATCTCTCTTTCATCACTTTACAATAATAAGCAAATGTATAATATAAAGCCCTCTTGATTTGTCTAATCATAAGTTAATAAAATTTCAAACAATATAATAATGAGATTCTGTACAAACATTTATTAAATTATCGTATTTACAAACTAGAGAATTGGTAAAAGGATTTGTTGTTGATACTGACTGTTACACAGTTTTAAAAATATTTTATTAGAAATATTGCTCTTGTTTTTATTTCAATCCTTTATTTAAAAAGATAAATGGAATGTTGCAGCTTCTGCTAAAAAATCATTTATAATGCATAAACCAATATACATGCCTAGTACACAAATAAACCATTATACGTTGTCAATTAACATACACAATAATGTTATTGTCTTACGAATTCTTATAATATACAGCTACCATAATTTCTTCATTCATATCAATGTAATAAAACTTACAGAATTCTGTATACAATAACATAACTCAATCTACTCATTCATTAAAAACACTATATTACAATAAAATGAAATAGTACAAAATGATTATTGCACTAACTAAAATGTGTTTACATAGAATAATATATTTGTAGATTCAAGAAATGATAATATTAAAAATGAATTATTACAAACCAAAGATGGAATAATTATCAAGAAGTTTCAGATGAAGCTTTCCAAATTCCATCATCTATTAAATGACTCGACAACGTATAATTACATTATAAAAGTCAAATATTTGTTGAATAAATGGATCTTAAGAAAATACAGGAAAATTTTATTACTTTTTTCCTTAAAAATCTACGAAGGCAACAATGGAGACAAACTTCTGTCAATTAAAACTTTCTTGATGATGGTAACATTTTAGAAATGAAATATTACTGCAGTCTTTGCCTAGAACAAATCCATAGTGAATGGTAAAATGTTTGTACGGTTTGAAAAATAAAAAATAAATCATAATGCCTAATAACAAATAAATAACAGGGAATTTAATTATATAAATAACAAAAATTCTTCAAACTAATTATTGTTTTTCTCTGATCTATTTACAAAATACATTTTATTTGGTGTTGATAAAAAGTGCTAATTATCCTAAATTTAATTAAATTAATAAAACAAATAGCTTTTCAACAAAATCTTATGTCAAATTCGCACTTCTATTATAAGTTAATTTATATAACATATATTAACTATTTAATTTGACTATATAAAATATAAAATAAAAAAAATTAAAACAAACTTTTCACTTAATAAAAGTCAACTCTTATGTATACTGTATCATATAATGAGCAATCTAGAACTGTACAACATATAGACAAGTAAAAAATACAATTTATACAAAAAAAATTAAAAACAATAACAACAATTTACATAAATTGTGGCTTTGTTGGAGAGATTCAAGCACACTTATATATTATATGTTTTGTTTTAAATTAAATAATTAAAGTATACATATAATATTCTCACTCAGCATATCACACAGTTCACTGACCAATGGCTCTCACCAAAAAGAGCAATTGTGCATACACTCAAATATAAAGTTAAAAATAAAAATAAATAAGACAGTGTAAGCTGAAACACTGACAGATAATTAAAAAATACACATTTTTTAAAATTGTACTTTTTGGATCTACCTTGACCGAACCCCAACAAAAAACATCCACTACAGTGTATTTATTTTTTTCATTCAATATAGGCTGAGAAGTAGCATAATAGCTACTCATTCAAACAAAGAATTGGAACACCACTAAAAAATAATTAATTCTGGATATTAATATCATCAAAATTTCAAGGTGAAATGTCTAAACCTACAGGCTCCTTCAAATGTCAAGAAGTTGTGAAAGAATTCTCTTACTTATAATTCTCTTATTTATTACCTATAAAGACTAAAGTGAAACAATATTTATCAGCTCTACCAGTGTAAATAGAAGAATGTAGATATCCTTCTTATAATACAATTTAGACGACAAGTTTAAATTACTAGCTTTTGCTCACGTAAGTTACTAAGCATGCAATAGACTTGAAAGGACGAGTTCTGATTTTCATGATGCAATGACTTTTCCAGGCCAATTGAATTGCTAAGTCCAATCATTCTGGAACAATATAAGGGCCTCATTTATATTAATAAGTGTCAAATGTAAATTGTTCCGAGAATTTAGATATGAACTGCTTAGTCTGCAAAATTTTCTTCAAATGATAATGCCATATGGAAAAACAAAATATTTTCTGTAGCTAATTAAAAAATGTAGAATTTGTTAATACAATTATGAAAAATTTGGAAGTATTTAAGATAGAAATCAGTAATATTGGTATTTGTAATGAAATTTAATTTTGAGTAAAAGACACACGGTTGAAGTCTACTAATGCTTCAGAGCTGTCTGCCAGCTCTAAGATAGAACATTATCACTGTTAAAGTGTTCTCCATCAGAAGGTATTTGTCAGTTAAACTTCTTTTATTTATTTTTTTGTTTTTGGATAAAAAAAAATTAAGTTAGCTTAGGTTAAATATTTTATAAATCAAATACATATAAGATCATTATATTATTTGTATTAGTAACTCACTTGTAAAAATGATAATAATAGTAATTACTGAAGCCAATTCAAATTGTAATGGAATATGGCAGATCAAGTAAGGTAAAATCACTTGTAAAAATGATAATAATAGTAATTACTGAAGCCAATTCAAATTGTAATGGAATATGGCAGATCAAGTAAGGTAAAATAAAATTTAAAAATAACAATAAAATAAATAAGTAAACATCATGGTGCAGGGAGAAAGCTCCATCGACTCTACTCCTACCCTCCTACCCTTCAGTATTAAAACAAAAAGTGAAGGGTTTGCATCTTGAGCCTTAGAGTTTTGTAGGGCACTCTTGAAATATTTCCAAAAATTTATAAATCTTTAATATTCTTAAGTATAGTTCAATATGGCATCCAGTAATATAAAATATGGGAATTTCTTGATTTGGTAACTCGTTTAGATTTTATAGATATGTAATTAATAAAACATACAATATTTTTTACTTACGGAATGTACTTCCATGGATCTACAGTAAAAAACGGATTTATTTCGTACTTGTACGCAAATAAAGGCTTCTTTTAACCAATTAAATGAGACAAATTTAATATTTTTTTTTTCAAATTTGAGCTGGCCAAATAGACTAAAACACACAAAAATGTGTAGGCAAAAAGTTTCAATTTGGAACGAAAATAACTGTTTCCCAAGTTCGTTTCAGTTTTTAGAAATTATAGTTTTTCATCGAATCTTACTCGACTATATATCATTTAAAATACGTGTTCGAGTTGAACTGAACTGAATGAGATACTTCCTTTCTTATCAGCTACGTAATAGAGCAGCTGGCTCAGATAACTGTAAAGACAAAGGCGTCAGAGTATACAATTACCCCGCCTATTGCCACCAACATCCTAAAAAATATACATATTTAAAAAAAAAAAAAAAAACAAGGCTGCACTTAAACATCAGTCTAAGGACAGNATATATAGATGTAAATAAATACCTGAAAATGGATAAGCTTAGGCTCAAAAGAGTGGAATTAGGTCAGCACTTTATAGAGTTAACAATATAATTTTTGTTCTCGGAGACTTCCACAGTCTGAGTCAATATTCATATTTTCTTCTTCCAGTTTGGACTGTGTCATTTTGTTTTTAAAAACCAAGCTTTCGCTCATCATGCTCTGAGCTTCTTCAGACCAATGACGATCCTCTAAACTCTCCCATTGCAAATTCCGGACCGCGGGTTCCAAACCCTGGAAAGGCAGGCTGTGGTCACACCACCGGAACCAACCGGCATAAATACCCTTTTTCCTTCTCTTTCCTCATTTCTATTGTAACACTGAAGAAGCTCAGAGCATGATGAGTGAAAGCTTGGTTGTTAAAAACAAAAGGATACGATCCAAACCAAAAGAAGAAGATATGAATAATATAATTTTTATTTCCCTTAAATTGGACTTTTTTTTTTTAAATAAAAATTTTCAATGAGTCCATTACAAAACACTAGAAGTGTTTACATAAAATGAATCCACTTTGAGAAGATAATTTGTTAAGACAAATGCCATATATAATAAAACCAATTCAATGGGTGATAAATTTACTAAAATAGAACTCATCTGGTCAAACCAATGCAGATCTTTCAAAGAAAGACATAATAATTTAAAATAATACACATTAAAGAAAATCAGGAGGCAATCAGTACAAAAACATAAGATATGCAATCACTTGCAATATGGAATTTAAATGTCAACATGTTCTATTCCTCAATATAAATATTTTAATATCCAATATCTTGTAAATCTAAATAAAATATTTAAGTAAAGCAAATTCATTTGAAACTAGTAGAAAGTCATTTGTATTCCTTGAATATAATAATANAGAATGCACTAATAATTATCCTTGGTAATGTAGAAAAAAAAATTATACATATATATGTTATATTAAATTATTTTTAAATGAACAAATAGACAAAAAATCCAATATACACTTTGAATTTTTTGTCCCACAGAAGACAAAATATGAGCTAGGATGGATTATAAATTCACTAATGAGAATCAGAACATTCAAGGCACAAAAACCTTTGGATATCTAAAAGTTTCCCAAATTATCTAATACAGAAAATCGGTTTAAATAAAAAATAATTTGATAACAAAATATTTCAATATGGTAAAGCTTTTATAAGAAAACCTTCGATTAAAACTATCTTTTTGGATAAAAAATAAATAGGAAATCATAGAAAACTTAAAATGAGAATTTTTAAAAAAATTTAATAAAGCGGTTTTCTCCATCAAGTCCACAATTCAATTGAATAAATCATTTTTAATAAATTATTTTCTTTAAAGTGGAAGGGCAGGGAGATGGAGTATAGGCATATGTGTTTAAGGCAATAATTTTAAATATATAATATCAATATGAATTCTGCTGAGAATTCAGAGACCTTACACACAGCTACCCCAGGGAGCAAGAAAATTTATACAAAAGAGATGTCCTAAATGAATTATTGCAAAGGACATCGTGACACATTATATCTATTTTTAATGGCTTCCATCACAAGCATCATACATTCAATGAATATGACATTTTTACAGGACAAAATGCTTAAAATATTTCTAAAAGGTAACTATTGGCTTTTATATACATATATATATATATTAAATGGGATTTNAAATACCTGAAAATGGATAAGCTTAGGCTCAAAAGAGTGGAATTAGGTCAGCACTTTATAGAGTTAACAATATAATTTTTGTTCTCGGAGACTTCCACAGTCTGAGTCAATATTCATATTTTCTTCTTCCAGTTTGGACTGTGTCATTTTGTTTTTAAAAACCAAGCTTTCGCTCATCATGCTCTGAGCTTCTTCAGACCAATGACGATCCTCTAAACTCTCCCATTGCAAATTCCGGACCGCGGGTTCCAAACCCTGGAAAGGCAGGCTGTGGTCACACCACCGGAACCAACCGGCATAAATACCCTTTTTCCTTCTCTTTCCTCATTTCTATTGTAACACTGAAGAAGCTCAGAGCATGATGAGTGAAAGCTTGGTTGTTAAAAACAAAAGGATACGATCCAAACCAAAAGAAGAAGATATGAATAATATAATTTTTATTTCCCTTAAATTGGACTTTTTTTTTTTAAATAAAAATTTTCAATGAGTCCATTACAAAACACTAGAAGTGTTTACATAAAATGAATCCACTTTGAGAAGATAATTTGTTAAGACAAATGCCATATATAATAAAACCAATTCAATGGGTGATAAATTTACTAAAATAGAACTCATCTGGTCAAACCAATGCAGATCTTTCAAAGAAAGACATAATAATTTAAAATAATACACATTAAAGAAAATCAGGAGGCAATCAGTACAAAAACATAAGATATGCAATCACTTGCAATATGGAATTTAAATGTCAACATGTTCTATTCCTCAATATAAATATTTTAATATCCAATATCTTGTAAATCTAAATAAAATATTTAAGTAAAGCAAATTCATTTGAAACTAGTAGAAAGTCATTTGTATTCCTTGAATATAATAATAATAACAAATTAATTTTTTATAAAATATTTATAAGATATTTTTTGTTAATTAGCAATTGGACATTGTTTAAAACATCAAAGTTCAAAACAAGGAATTAGCCAAAGAAATTTTTTTTCTTCTAATTAAATCCAATATAAATTGAGAAAAGATGAATACTAGGGGAATTTAATTGACTTTATTCCCCTTGAGCAACTTCATCATTTCAAATAAGCATCATCACTAACATGTTTAATTTTTTTATATGTATAATTATTACATTACTAAAATGTTATTTTCTGACAAATAAAAAATTCACTCTGTCATTTCTTCATTAGAGGAGTTTAAACTAAATCATATCCAACATTCCAGAAAACTAGAAAGAAACTTATTGAGGAATCATAGATCAAACATTTTTTTAAATTCACATAAATGAAATGCCATAATTTAGAATATATAAGGGGCTAAGTAATACTAATACAATCTAGTTTATGTAACTAAGTATGGCTTAAAATTATTTACTGAGACAAAATTTACTTTCAGTCACAAAAAGAAAAAAGGTCTTACTCAGCAGTGCAGAAGAACCATCATATAGGCAACCTTCACAGAAAGAAATGTAAAGCCTGAAGAAAGATTGATTCAAATAAGTAATAGAGAATAAAACAGATAAGAAGTTGAGCCACAAATAAAATAAATAGTTCATAGCGATGTGGAGGGGAGAGGGAAAAAAATACCATATTCAGACTGTAAGATCAATTAGTGGAAGAAATGTCACCTGCCATGGAAAAAAAAACAAAAAAAAAACTTAACATCACCAAAAAAGGTATAAGATCATTGGGTCAATTTAAAAACAGCTCAATCCATTAGGTCTTATATGCATGATGACATAAAATTATAATGAAATAAAAAATATAATCTAAAATGATTTCTTAATAGCCTATCCAATAGCCTTTTTAAAGTTTTAGTTTTAAAAGAAGAAAAAAAAACCTTTATATCAGTCTTGCGTTATCAAGTGGACCAGCACCAAAATTTAAATAATAAATAATAGACCTAAAAAAGTAAAGACATGAAATAATGTTTGGGCAGATTAATAATATTGATGACAATCTTTCCATTATTAGAAAACCACAAACATTTAAACTATAAATTGCTGTAACATTGATGGTGCTGACCAATTCATGACATAATTTTAATTCATATTAATCTATTATTTGTCTAAGTTTTGCAAAATATTTTAAAATACATGAAATGAAAAATTGCTCAAATTAAGACATAGATCAATAAATAAATAGAATAATACATAATAAAGAGGGTTCTTAGATTAGGTAATTTTACCTAATTAAGTAATCAGACAAATTCTAAATAACCAGTGATTAAAATTAACCAATAATTATCTAAATTAAAGCATATGGATTTTTTCTTATTGAATGTTTTACTTCAAAACTTTTTATACAGAATATTCCTTTACTTAATGAGCATTCAATGTGATAAGATCACCAGACTCAACAATTTGCTTATATTTACAACTTTCCTTAGAAGGTCATTTCTGAGGTTCTAAGAAGATGAAGGCAACCAATTATTTTAAAGCCAATTTTCAACATATCCACACAAAAAAAAAACTCTAAAAATATAAACCAGATAATACAATTTTTTAGTTTCATTTATTAGAACGATTTTATTAATAACAGTTTTATTATTATTAGACAACTCTTAATCATTTCTGAAGGACTTAAATATGTATAATGGTTATACATTTATTTCAATGAAAATTATTTTGTAATTCAATAATGGTGTATATTCTTGTTTAATTTTCACATTTTCAAAGGGAAAAGTACAAAAATATATAAACAGTTTAGTAAGAAGTATTTTACTTCTATTTTCAAATGGAAGCATACCGGAACATTACAATTGACACAACTTAAACCAAATTTTTAGAAAACAAATCTGAACAGTTTCATTTCCTGATTCAAAAAATATCTTTTAATTACAAAAAAATTAAGTTAATCAGTTAGGAATTAAAGAAAATACATATTAAGTTTAGTAACAAATAATAATGCAATGAAGAATACTAAAGTTTCTTTCAGTCATGCTGCAATATTTCTACAGTGACACATTTGTATATAATGAATGTATATTATATGTATGATTGCCTTCATCCTTTCCATTAGAGTAATCTAAATATGCCTAAAGGAATCTTAATGTGATGTATATTGAACCACATAGATAGAATCCTTCTCGCAGCACAAAAGTTATAAATATAACACTTTAAAATTTACTCTCAAAATTAAAGAAAAATTTCCTCAATTTTCCTAATCATGTTCTCATTAGTAACAATCCACCAGCTAAAATAATAAAATAAAAACAATCCTTCTGAAAAAATTTAGAAAACCTTAGAAATATAGAAAGTCCCGAGTCCCCTGGCCCCCTGAGGCTGAGGAAGATGGAAAGCGAGAGGGGGAAGAGGACTAGTCTGGAAGAGAACCCTCCTGTTCAGCTTCCTTTGCCATATTGGCTCGAAGCTGAGAGAGTGCTGGCCCAGTATAGAGACGTTTGATCCCTCGTGGTAATCCCCGGCAAGAGCTGAGATTCAAAGAGTTCAAGAGAGGACACTTTGACAGCACTGCTTTCACAGGATCCAGACCCACAGAAGAACCACAAAGATTCAGTATCCTAGAAAAAATAAAAATAAAAGCCATGAAAAGGTATGCAATATGTGTCTTTAAATGAAAATTTACTTTAATAATTTAAAGTAATACATACTTCTTGCATATCAAAAACAAGTGAATCTTTTTCAGTAGTTAAAATTGTAATAGTTTCACAGTTCAAACAAATTACTAGACATAAATGTTATTTTATAATCTGTAATAATACTCTTTACTGAGACTGAGTGCATTAAACTAAAAATTTAGGAAGATAAAAATCTCATACAGGAGTGATATTAATCTGCCTTCATCAAAATTAAAAATAAAGAAGAATATCAACAAAATTTTAGAATTCAGATAGGATAAGATTGACCATATACATATACAAATTTATTATTACACTATCAACAACTGGCAATCTCCAATGTATAATGATACTTATAGAGTAGTCAGTTTTGTCAATAACAAGCTACAGATATTTTCCCCTCCATTAATAATTCAAAAATTTCCCCATCCTGTAACAGTATTTTGATTTTTTAAAATTCTATAATATAAAATTTTCTATCAAAAACAAAAATTTAAGTGTTTAGTCATTAGGTTTTGAGAAATAAAAATTGAGCAACTAAACAATCATTATGTTTTTCATTGGGGATATTTTGGCAAAAACTGCAAGCCATCACCTGGATTCAAGGTGAAGTTAAAAAAACAAAATTAAGAAACTCTTAGATATTAAAGCCAACAATTGATGTTATTGCTCAAAACTGGATGGCTATACACTAGCAATGAAGTCAAATGTTAAATCAGCCAACTAATAAACTCATGTCTAACGAAAAATAAAATAAAAACATTTTGCCATTGAAGTATCATTTAAATAAATGCATAAAGAATATCTACCAACATAAAGTAAATATATAAACTCTCACAGATGTTTACCTTTTAACACAGGTTTGACCCAATTAAATACAAAATATTTAAAAAAAAAGCACAACTACTTATTCACATGTAAAAAACAAGAGACTTTGAGTAATTTGAAACAATAGTTAATAAAAATTGAGTAATAATACTATTAGTTTGATTTTTACCTACTCCTAATCCAACATACGAAGTTTATCATACCTTCTATTATCCAACTTCATTGGTTTCTGGAAACCAATGCAGACGGATAATAGAAGGTATGATAGTTCTATATTCATTGGTAGTGAAAATAACCTTTTAGATTATATACTAAGTTTAGTCAGAAAAAAACAAAACAAAAAATTCCTGAACTATGTTTTCTCCTATGAGAAAATCTATTTTTACTTCAGATAAACCCTTACTTCCATTTTTAAAATTTTGTTAGTTAGGTAGTTGTTTTTATTTTATCTTTTTATTATGATGTTATGTTTTGTACCAAGAAACTAAAATTTGTATCTGTTAAAACAATTTCAAAGCCACAGACACAAATACACACACATACAAATAATAAAAGTAAAAAACAATATTTTATATTTTATTTAAACAAAAATTTGCATAAATACAAAACCCGGAAAGGCAAACAATAATCACTGAAATTTATGTACAGCTTAAAATTTTAATAAAATTTGCTTTTGTCTAGGGCAGTTAAGACTATCTACATGGAGGAAAGAAAGAAAAACAACAACAACAAAAAAATATATTAATTAGTAAAATTAAAGTTGTGGGTTTAGAGGATTAACTGAATCCCTGAATTTTAATAGAATGCTAAATCAGCTATCCGCATAATTTAAACAAAGCTCAATTCAACATATAAGATTGAAATAATTCCTGAATTTTTTTTTTTTGTAAAATTGTCCTATTATTAAAAAAGAGGATTAACCTGAAATCCAAAAAATTTTATAAAATTTTTAACTGGCCTTAGATTGCAAATAAACTTTTGCAATCTAATATTAATTAGTCAAAAACATGTTCTATAAAAATTATAGTTGTTAGAGGAGGGAGGGATCTGCCTTTAAACAAAAATTAAATTTAAATCAATTAAATTTACATTTATTTCAATGAAA
>KZ807523.1:80041-115217 GCA_000696205.2 Oncopeltus fasciatus | reverse complement strand
ATATATATATAAATCATAAAGACAATTATTTAAAAACTATCTGTTTGGGATACGAAATGATGAAAATGAGACAAAAATAAATAAACAAATTAAACTTTGTTTTTTTAGAGAGAAAAAACTGTAATTTTACTAGGCCTTTAACTGTCACTTATAGCAGTTTTAAATCTTCAACAGTTAATTTAAACTCTTTGGAGGATGGTAGACAACATCAATCCCAGCATGGCATCTTTGATGAGGGGACTGCTTTGCTATTGCTATTTGTCTATTACCCCAGTAGAGGCACCACTGTAAGAGCTAACAGTGAATCCTCAAGGCACTTAAGGATATCCTGACTACTAAGCTTATTTGATTAGCAAATACTTCAGTCTCATCTAGGACATGGTACTTTCCTGAAGATTGATGGATAAGCATACTTTGACATGCACAACTTCCTCGCTTTCAGAAATCAAATGGGATTCAAATGGAAAAAGTAGACAGTGAGGTCCAATTGTACATATAATAACTCTGGGTAACCTCTGGTTTAAAATTGCCTCCCATCTACAAGAGAGAACCAAGTGGGTGTATCTTGCTTACTATGAGGCAAAAAGAAATACCAGTATGAGTCTAAAAGAAATACTAATTTACCGTATCTTACTTACCTTTAAGAGTGCTTGTAATACTGAAATCTTAATGTATATGATATTCATTCAAAGAAACTCTCTTATCTTAGCAATAAAGGTGAAGCTATTATCAGGTGCTTTCACTTCTATATAACTCTGAGACTAAATTTTCAACAATAAATATTCAACTAACTGTGTGTTTGTATATTTTACTAACCTGTTCTTTTAAAGATACGGAGGCTAAGGCAAGTTCACTGTTAGTTATCCTCAGGACCCTTAATTTGGAGCAACCCTGCTGTAGCTTTTCTATATGTAGATATACAACTGTATGCGAGACTGTTCGAACATTTGACAAATCAAGCACTTGCAAATTTGGACAGCATGACTGAAAAAAAAAAGATTGTTATTATAATGTATAATGGAAGACAAAAAAATATATATTAAAAAAAAGAGTTTGTCATGTACGAGATTATTATTATTATTTTTTTTTTTTAAATAAATAAATCTTTATTTATTACATTCTGTTACTTAAATCTTGTAATTTGATGACGGATACAATAAATAAATTAATAAAAAAAAATTTACATACCAGGTATGCAAGTTTAAAATGTCGTTTTAATTTTGTTTGTTAGTCTTTTGTTTACAAAATTCAGTTGTTTTTAAGTCGTTTACGTGGACGTATCATACCTTTCTTTGGTGTTAAAAATGTCTAATTTTAAGCCAAATAAAGAGCATTTGCGGCATTTCTTTGGTGTCTTATTTAATCAAAAGAAAAAGGCATCTGAATGTCATCGAATTTTTGTTGAGACTTATGGCGATCTTGCTCCAACCGTCAAGACATGTGAACGTTGGTTTNTCATCTAAGAATAATATCTAAGGTCAAAAAACTCTCCATCCAAAAAACTGAACTTTGGTGAAAAAAACAAACAAAAAAAACTTTTTTATTTAAAAATCAGTTTTAATTCTTCAGCTCCCAAAACTGAATCTCTAACTAAACTTCTCCTCAGAAAGATTTACATTTGAGAATGTGCTAGTATGTGTACAGATGTTTGATTGAGACTAATCAAATTTCTGTTTTTTTAAAAATTTTCAAATTACTTTGCCACTTCTGTTCTAGGTGTTCGATCCCCACAACAAACTGTAAACATTGAAAACTGTCACTGAAGAAGGCGATTGAACAATAAATTATTAAGGTGGTCAATGCTAATAGGGGTGACAGGCTGTAAATATGGTAAGAGGAGAGGGGATATGAGCTTGTTCATCTACTGCTTTGCTTGTTGAGGGGTATTTAGTGGTACCTCATCTACCAATGCCAATAATAAAGAGGGGATAAATTCCATGCTACTGACTGACTTAAGCGAAGTACTAGGGGATAGATCATCATACTTACAATATTTATTTTTTATTTTTTTTTTTAATAAATCTTCATTTATTCCATTCTGTTACTTAACATCTTGTAATTTGATGATATAGTAAAATATAAATTAAATAAAAGAAAAAATATATAATAAAATAAAAATAAAACCAACAATAAAACAAATCAATGGTCATCAGTGTGCAGGGAGAAGGGGCCCATCGACCTCACTCCCAATAAGTTTAGGTATTGAGGCCCAGGAGGTCGAGAGGCCATCTCCGTTTTAGTTGCCGGGGAGGATTGTGAGGATTGGAGTCTGACGACAGGGATTGGGCATATGGATTGGGATGAAATTGGAGTTCACTATGGAAGAGCTTGAAGTGGGCGTAGATAAGGTCTTTGACAAAAGGAATATTAAAGTCGTAATGAAGGGTAGAGTAGCACACAAAATATGGAGCGTTAGTAATTATTCTGAGAATTTTGGACTGAAAGGATTGTATTCGTTGGATATTGGAAGGCTTAGTGGCATCCCACAGTTCTGCACCAGATTGGTCGGTCAGAATACTCCAGACCAATGCGGACTTGAAAGTATCTTTCGGAAAGATAGGACATGGTGATTAGGTAGTAAGGTTGTGGAAGGATAGACTTGAGTTTAAAGAGCAAGCCCCTATGCCAAACCCTATCGAAGGCTTAAATCAATAATAATTGAAGATGTTATTGTATTCTACTTCCCTTCATCCAGTTTCTTTAACTTGGTATGCAGTTTCTTAATTATTTAACTTTATCAAATATTTAGAACTTGGTATGCAGGAAAAAGCTTAAATAACAAATTTAGTTCATGTATTTTAAAAAGAAAGGGGCTACTCACCCTACCATTTTTTCATTTGAATGTATTCTTAGTATGAGCTTCTCATAAAACTTTCATAGAACATAAAAGTTATGAAATTACATTCAACATCTATTATATTAAGTTCCAATAACTTTTACAAACAATTACTAAATTAATTTTTTTTTCCATAGTAAATTTAAAGAAGATAGTAAGTTTTAATTTGGTAGACCTCTCACGACTCTTCTCCCTCCTCCCATCTCACCCAATTTAAACCATTAACATATGAAATTCTGAACAGGCCATATTTATCGATTAGACTTTATATTTAGCTTAAGTAGAATCAGAGAATAAGATGTTCAAAAGTCATGCCAAAAACTAAATGTGAAAAGTTTTATTTTCTAAAATTAAAATACATTAAAAGTAAAGTGGGAACAATCCAACTGGTTGTCAATTTTTCTATGAAAGAGAAAGTAGTTTCTATAGAATGGAACTAAAGACTCAGGAGACCAAGAGCTTTAAAATTTCTATGTCATTGTACTCACAGACAAGTGCACACTTACCTTTCTGCACTTTATTTCCCGTCCTTTCTTGCTTTTTTTTATTATTTTTTTTTATATAAATATTTTAAAATCACTAACTATTTAAGAAGAGATAAAATTTTTGGAACGACAATTATAAACTATATGAGATTTGAAATGTCCATGAACATAGTGAATACTCATAAAATTATAAATAAAAAGCAATGACTGGAAAAAGGTTTTTCATCTTAATCAATTAAGTACTTAACAAGATCCTAAAACTAAAAGTTTAGGTAAGAAGTCACATATAATGACTAACAAAATCTTAAGTAATACTTCAAGCATAAACACATAATGAATGAGAGATTTCTTACCGCTAAAGCATTAACAATCTGGGGTATTCCTGAGAGTTTATTATCTGAAAGAACTAACTGTGTAAGACGTTCTCCCATGTCTTGCGCAAGAGCCACTAATGAGAGCATTGATACTGCACTTCGAGGGTTACCCATTTCAGGCTGAAATAAAATGAAATTCAGTAAAAATAGTTATTTTAGCTTTCACCTACTCCTTCATAAAACATATAGTGAATGAAAATAATATATTTATAATAAATCTGAAATTTTTAACAAAATTATTAATTTTAGGGTAGACTAAATCTAGTAAAATTGTAGAGGTGTGACTTAAACAGGTTTCTGTTAATAATCTGCCAAATGTAGACCTAAAATACATACAATGTCAAAAGTATTCCAATTTAATACAAACGGGTAAGTGGAAAAAATGGAAAACCAACAGAAACAGTAGTTAAGCAAATTGAGTTATTATATGGATTTTAATAAACATGTTCTCTTAAATCACGAATGTAATAAGAAAAACATCTACATATTACATCATGCATCATGTAATAATGTGTGTTCTACAATTTAATATCATTCTAATAAAAAGACTTGTGGGTTTGAGTTCCATCCTGAAGAGGCCTTTGTCAAGAATAAAAGTGTAATGGATCCAGAGTAATGACTGTTTAGAACAGATTGTATATTATATATATACACATACACAAATAGAAAGTACAGTATATATAGAAAATGAAATACTTGTGATATATAGTAATCAAGAACAGGTGGGATATAGAGTGCAGTGAACACACAAAAAATAGATTGGAGACCTATCGCCCTTTGTTAGTGAGGAGTGAAGAGAGTGTTTGTGTGGTGTTGCAGAAAGGACTCAAAGGAAGGGGAAGGCGATTGAGTTTCCCCTAATTCTCCTATAGTTGGCAATTGATTCCAGGTCTTGTAGTGGCTTTGAGAATATGGATATAGGCACACTCTCTCGTCTTTGGTTGCAAATCTGAAGCTGTGTTGGGAAGTTGTTCAATCACTTGAACTTGGAAAAGTCAGTAAAACTCATTAAATGACCCTGAGCATGCCTTGCTATGGGAAGAGGGGACTGTGGTTCTGAACAGGATGCACTGTGGTTATTAATTCTGATATTTAGGGGCGTAGTATATTTTCCTATGTAAAAAACAGGACAAATAGCAGTATAAAATGCATTGAAGCAGTATTTGTACACAATTGCATCAACATGCACATCCACAATTTTTGGATGTGCATATTGACGAGGATTGGATTTTATATGTTAAGTGGGTGTTGACACTGGAGAACGTGTTGCCAGTTTTATAATTGGAATTAATTGGAATTTAGAATAAGAATCTGCTTTTGTTACTAGGCCAAGTACCTTGTTTTGGTAAATTTGTGAGGGTTTTGACAGACAGTTTTTTCTGTTCAGTATGTCTTGGAGGGTGGGGGCTTTCCTGTACGTAATGCCAGGTTTTTGTGGTAGTAGAGAGCTGGCGGATGGATTATTCTGAATAATAGGGAGGGCTTCGTGTATACCTTCTACCCCGGGGAAATATTCAGTAACTAGATTAGGAGTTAGGGCATTAGGAGATTTAGGTTTAGGATGGAAGATTCCATAGATTCCAGATTTGTAGGAAGGATTTTTCTGTTGAAGAGTTGGGGTGGACTCAAGCCCTTCAGGAGTGGGAATTGATGTGTATAACAAAGTGACATCTATGGTAATAAATAAAATTAACTTCGAAGGGGACAAGGACATATTATTCAAAATTTAAAAAAAATGGAAGATGTCTTTAATGTATGAAAGAAGGTCTGAGGATAGTGGTTGGAGATGATATTCAACAAAGGAAGAGATTCTTTCTCCCAGGGATCCTATACCTGACTAAATCGGTCTCCTGGGATTTCCGGGCTTTTTTATTTTTGGTAATAAAAATAAAATTGGTAAATGACAGGTCGGAGAGGACAGAGTTCTTTTATGTCCCTGTAAGACCTGCAAGTAAGACAAATATGTCGTCTTCTATTCGAAGGAGCTAATATTGTCAGCTATTATTTGACTCTCATTCTACCTGATATTTTTTTTAAATAATGAATTAATTGTGGTATGTAATCCCACACTAAATTATCTATAATAAATGTGTAGATCCAAATAATATTGAGGACTGTATAACTGAGACAACAATGGAAAGTTTAAAGCTTACATTAATAGATGATAAATCAAGACGTTGCAGCTTAGGACAATTGGCAACTAGGAACTTGATATTCTCAGCTGAGAGTCCTTGCCAGCCAGTCAAGCTGAGGCCTCGCAATTCAACACAGGATGATGCCATTTTGTCCAGAATGCCTGGTATTCCATCAAACTCCCAGCCTCCTAAAAAAAAATAAAATAAATAAATAAATAAATAAAAATGTTATACTGGGATCCAAAGAAGAAAGTATAATATAAACTGAAAATTTGAGAATATATAGAAATAATAGGGATTGAGTGCTGGCCAGAGAATAATAATATACAATAAATAAAACATAATAAATAAAATTGTTAAATTGAACTTTTATATAATAATAAACAACAATGAGAGGATAATCAATATATTCAATCAATGAGGTCTGCACTCTAACAAAAATAATAATATAGATCAGAAAAATAATAGACTAGTAGAAAAATATAATAATAGAAAGAAATTTAGATAGACGCCATAATTAAACTAATAAAGATTAAAAAAGAGGAGTGATATCTAGATTTGTATCTAAAGAGAAGGGAGGTGAATCATTACCACCTGAATTTGAAGAGCAAGAATTTGTGAAAAGTGGGTAGTCATCAACAAAGAGACAGATTTCAGTGTAGGGAGAAATAAAAGTTGTTTTGGATTTAAAAAGGTTGAAGTTTTATGAGTGAAGGATACTGTTAGGAAGAAGTAATTTAGCAAGGAAATAGTGACACTGGGTATGATTACTTAAGAATAGTATTGAAATTAATAAGTATCCTGAGAAGGAGTCGAGAGAGAGCCTAGAATGAGAGGAGCGGAAAGGATTTTATGGAGAGATATTGGGTATTAAGGCAAGATAAAAGTATTCTGAAAAAAAAAAAAAAAAAAAAAAAAAAAAAAAAAAAAAAAAAAAAGAGTTGAACCATATGAAGAAGTAGTAGGAAAATGTCACAGTTTCTAACTTGTGGGAGATAAAGGAGAGATCTATAACAAAATCCAGGAATTCTGTAAGGACTTTAGATTTACTTCAAGTAATCACAACTGGGGATAAGGTAATATAATGGTATTTTGTCAAGGGAAAAAAAAAAGACTAGAGAAAAGAGAGTGGAAGACTAAGTTAAGTAGGGAACAAACAATAAATCTTGGATATCAGAAGAGGTTAGTCAGGGATTCAATCTTGGCTGGAATCTCTCTTCTCCCATCACCCCATTCGCCCTGATAAAGGCCTGAAATTTAGGCCAAAACATTGTCAAAAATAAACTGTTGTGTTGATGATTGTTTACAAATCAGTTTTAACTTTTTAGTTCCAAAGTCCAAATCCCTGACTAACTTATGCTCATAAAGCTTGACTTCAACTAGTTGCCTCCAAATTAAACCTTAGATATGTTCATTAGGAGTAACTGGAAAGAATTATTAGGATGATGATTCAATTAAATTTCAATTATTTTAATGTTTACTAACCAATATTGAGGTCATGAACAAGGGCAAGTCTATTTTCACACAGCCATCTAAATTTTAGATCATTCTTTGCCCTATCTTTGACCCAGGTACTAGCAAGATCAACATGCTGCCAAAGTCTGGGAGAAATTGCCACTTCTCGCCATAACCGGCAAACACGAGAAACCCTGAAAAAAAAAGTAATGTATTAAGATACCATAAAATATAGAAAATATATTCATGAATATTAAAACTATATTAAGAAGTTAATAATAGTCAGATAATCCTATAATAACTTTAATAATTCTCTTTTACTTTAGTTTACTAAAATAAAATTATTTAATTGTATTTTACATATTAACTTATACCTTATAGCAATTTATACCATATAATCATTGTATATAAGAGAATAAAGAAAACTATTTCAAGAACATTAATTTGTCCCAAACAATGTATCTATGTACTTGTTATGATTTTATCTCCTGGTTAATTTTAATGCATTAAAAATTCCCAAATTAACAACTATTAATGTTACATAGTATGATTAATAAAATATAACTAGCTATTAAATTGTTAATTTGAGTCAAATTTATCATTTTATTTATAATTGTAATGATTTTTTTAAAAATTTGTATTAATGAGTAATACAAAGTTTTTCCTTTGTATCCCACAGTATTAAAAAACTTTCTACATAATATCAATAATCATTTCATTTATTTATAATGGATAACTTTAGAAATTAAGTATAATTACGAAAAATGTAAATAATACTTTTAAAAAAATATTTTAGACATGTATTGTCAATTATAATTTTTATTTATGCCAAACAATTTAAAAAAAAAAAAAAAAAGATTTACTCTGAGAAAAATGTTTTGAAGCGAGTCATAAGGGTTTGGGATTAGTCAATAATAAAAACACACCATCTGAAATTGTTTAAAATAAAACTATAATTACTTTAGATGCCATTATTTTATAATGTTCTTTGATAGAGCATTCCTTCGTAATAACCTTAATATCCTTTAATTTATTAATATATTTTATCCAAAATAAAATTTTCTTATTGCAAAACATAACTTCTGCAGCATACCATAGTACTCTTCAAAGTTATGAATTATAACCAATGGTGTTATAACCAATGGTAGATAATAGTACTAGATCTATTAATTAGGCAGGATATGCCAGTCATATATGTACTGTGTGAAAAATAAATTAACATTAAATAAAAGGTCTCTTTTGTTATCTAGTAGTTCTCCAAATTTCTCATACTAGTAAAAAAATTATTACACCTTTTGATAAAAATTTATATATAATTGTTAGTGACCAATAGTAATAGTTTTTTAAACCATCTTTAATTACACTATTTCAATTGTTTGGTCATTTCAATAGAATTCTCTGCCACATGAATTCAGAGTCAGAAGGAACAATTGGTTATAGGCCAGTTAATTTTAAGGTTCTAATGCATATATTTTAAGGTCACAGATCTCACATGTACTCCAAGAAATACACATTATGACAAGCTAAAGGAGCATCTGATTTCCACATTTAGTCAAGGCTAAGATAAATATTCACTCAACTAATGAAGTAGGGAGATCTCCAGTCCTCGCACCTCATGTGTTAAAAGCAGACTCTAGCCATTCCTTGGGCAGCTGGTAATTATCCACAATGTCTTATGGCACTTCCCCTTGAGCCCACAGTAAACTGGCCTCTACACCATCAGATAATTTGAATCACTGCATACTGGAGATAGGCTTACCAATGCCCATTTTATACTGCCAGCCTCCTGGATTGTCTCACACTTAAGAGAACCAGACAGAAGACTAAGGTAAATTTATCTGTAGAATGACTTTATGGAGAACACCCATTAACCAGACAGAAGGTAAATTTATCTCTAGAATGACTTTATGGAGGACACCCATACCAGAAATAATGACAATTCTCTCTAAGGTAGAATAAATCAGAGCTTTGCCTAGAGAGAAGTGGGAACAAGCCCTGTTCATGGGAAGGCAGCAGAAAAAGCAAGGAAAACTAGAGACAGATGTGATCGTGACAGAGCCATAGTGGCCATGAAACCTTCCATAATCTCTTTATCTGGAATAAGAACACAGGAATTGAGTACCTACTTAATGCCAGCAAAATCATTTCAATTTTATTCTGCTGCCTCTTCATTATCCATTATCTGACTATCCGCTATAAGCAGCCATGGTACCAACATGCCCACATATGGAGAAAAATGCCTGAGTCGATTAGGCTTCTGCAGAATTTATCTTCATCAGCACAGATCCTCATGCCATTTAATGCACTGACTTCTTAGCCTCAATATTTTAATAAAGACTCATAGATCGCACTAAAGACTTCCACATAATACAGCACACCTCAGATTCCAAGGCCCCTAGCATCTAAGTCCTAATGTTTCCTAAACGTAATCATCTGGAGAACCGATAATCTACAGCCCCAACTACAGTGAGTAACTTCATTGACACTCATGGAAACTTTCAAAAGAGATTGAAAGTGGCACAAACAGACTTTAAAATGGCATAAAACATTAAAGAAAGTTTCACAAAATGAGAGCATAGTCTACTAAACATAGTCTAAAAGATATTCCTATCCAATCTTGTAGTAACTATCAATGTCTCATCCATGTGAAAGTACCTAATTGCAATGGAGTATTCAATTTCTTTTATTTCACTTATCAGCTGCATTTTTAAGAAACTGACGGTTGATTTTAAGCAACTCTAACATTACATTCCTTTCGGTGAAGAAGATATTTCCAAAATAGCAATCATCATATCTTCTGGCTCTTCAAGTTTCTTAATATGACTTTCGGGTATCTCAAAGCTGCTCGTTTTTTAAAGGCATTTCAACATTTCACGGATGATATCTACAGGAATTAGCTGTTTTTCTTTGTATGCTTAGACGATATCCTGGACTCCTCCCAGAATGAAAATAAACATCGCCAGAAACTTGATAAAGGCACCGTTGGCACATCTTGCTTAAGCCAAAATGGCCTAGTCCTAAATATGGAAAAAATTCAGTTTGGGCTTTTTTCTTTAAATTCCTTGCATATAACATTATTAATGAAAGGATAACACTTCTGTCAGATATGGTGGAGGCCACTCTCAAGTACCCAGAGCTAAGCAAAGTGGTCGACCTTCTCACCTACAAGGGAATTGTTATTTTTTTATGGAATATGCATTCCAAAAGCCATCCGGCTCCAGAAGCCTTTGAATCATATTGATTCTGAATCTATCTTTCATTTTAGTACCTAATAAGTATTTTATTAGGTACTAAAAAGAATGATAGGACTCAAGTACATAGACATAGGCTGCTATGCAAGCATTTCAAGACCTTTGTGAAGAACTGGTCGATATAGCACAACTATTTAGTAGAAGCATGCTTACTTTAGCCTGTGATGGCAGGAGTACCACTCATGGGAGCCATCCTGCAGCAATTTGAAATTGGATCACTATGTTCACTTTTATTCTTCTTAGAAGCTACAACCAGAAGCTAATTGAAATTTATGAAGGGGCTAACTATTTTCAGATACAAATATAAGAAAAATACCTAGTTATTTATACTAATCACAAGCCTCAATCTATGTGATCTCCTAGAGGAGAATAAGCGTGTACCAGACGGCTAAGGCAATTAAATTATATCGTTTTCTAATGACATAAAAAATATGCTTGCTTGACCATATCTTCTCTGCTCCTTTTGGCGGACTACATTTATTAAGTTACATGAGATTCATCATTCAGTAATTCAAGCTTTCATCACAGAACGCCACACCATTAAAGTAATTTGATAAGATTCGGTGGCTAAAGCACATGCTAATGAATCTGGTCTGTCCCTAACTCAAAACGGAAAGGAATCACTACATTCTCACAATAATAGACCATACTACAGGGTAGCCACTTATTACAATTAGACAAAAGTTGAATTTATTTATTTATTTCTCTAAAAGTAATTAAATTTTCCTTCATTTTACATTGATATATTTATAACAGTAATAATAATATATAATAATAATCTTGATAATCTGGCCCAACAACTCAGGAATCCAGCACCATCATGATAACCCCCTTCAAACCATCAGCTCCAGCATCCTGCTTCCTTTGAAGCTCTCATCCCTCCCTCTCTAACACACTGCGACAAGTATGAGCCTAGACAACTTTCACAACTGTGAGAAATCCTCATTGTTTGGCTGTGAGAATTTTTCTGTTTTATTTGTCTTATGTTTGAAGGACAAATGAGAAGCAAAAAAATAAAGCTCTAAATTTATCAGATAAGAGTGTTGAACAGAGAGAAAAATACTCCATAGAACAATTTTCAGTAGCTACACCAGTTGGTACATCCTTAAAAAGCTATGGGGGCAAGATCAGTTGGTAAACTTGGATACAAGCCAACACCAGTTATTGAGATCACTGAATAAAAAAAACAGCTCAGTTCATTCTATCCATGAACAAACTACTAAATATATAAAGCCTTAGGCATAATTTAGAAGGGACTATTATTAATCCAATGCACTAGCCTAAATTTATGAAGTAACTTTCATGTGTGGTTTTAGGTACTATTTATCTAATGAGATCACTATAATTTAATGACTTGACCACTAACTGAAATTACTAATCCCTCCAGTCAATAACTAATAATTTTGCATCAAAGTCAAGTAATCAAGGTTAGATAACAGTATATGCTCTTCAAGGGATGGATTCTAGGTATGATATGTAACTGAAGATCCATAGACTTAATCAATTTAGATTGTCATTGTGCCTATCTAATTGGACTTACGACTGGTTCAACTTGCTTTGAAATTCCTTGACGTATAAGCAAAATATACTATTGCACAATCAGTGTTCTGAAAATAAAGGAAGTTTTGTTTTTTACAATAATTTATTCCATAACTCTTATTTTAAGTGAGCGTAACAGCCAAGGGTTCAGGGTCCTCATGTCTGAAGCTATTGACTTGGGATATCTAAAATTTTACTAACTTCCATGATAACCATGAGCAATAGATATTCAAATTCTAGCTTTACATCTATTTAGGTTTAGTCATGAATGGCCCTTTTTATGAAATGAGGGTGTGGTCGATAGGAGGAAAAGGGGAAATAAATACCCTCAATTAAGCCATAAGACCAATAATAGCCCTAACACTATTTAGTGTGGAAGAGAGACATTAACTGTGACCCCTAAAACAACATTCATTGGAGCTTTTTTTCATTTTCACACCAATCAAGAAGTAGAATCAGGGAGTTGAAACAAATAAATACCATCAAGAGTATGATATAGAATGGGCCATTATCAATGATAGAAAAAAACCATGAAAAATAGATAAATTTATGAAGAATGCTAAGACGAGATCACCCTTTGACACAGATGATTACAAAAGTGCATGTTTAAATGTTTCTTTCATGTACCTGTGAGTACATGGTATGTAGAGTAAGAATAATATTGCCTCAAATTTAAAATATCAACTGAAAGAAATAAAAAAATCATACTTATCAAAAAATCCAAATTTTCCCCCCTTTAAATATTAATTTCCTAACAAAAACAGCCTCATTTTTCAATCATTCAATTGATTTATTTTCTCATTCCCCGAAAAATTATAATTGTAGTAAAAAAAATTTTTTTTTTACATGCAAGTGACATGATATCTGTATATCCTTTTGTATAATTTGTCATCAAAAACAAAAGCCCGCCATTTAGACTGGTATTTTTTATTGATATGACTGTAACCTGTAAATAATCTCCTATCCAATTTAATGATTTTTGTCACCACTGACTAGTCCTTATATCAAGAGTGACCATAATGGTTAGTCGATTAGTCTGATTAGCAGTTCAAGTTAACTTTTTATATGCATAATCCATAAATAAGTGAGCAAATTTTCATTTGCTTCAATTTTTGCTATCAAATAAATGGAAACTACCTTACAAATTGAATAAACAACATTAGAGTGATATTTCAATTACTACAATAGAATTCAGCATAAATGTAGTACCCTGGAAGCCAATATGTTTTTTAAAAAAAAGTAGGCAATAAGTTTTAATGAATTGAAAGAAAATACTAAACATACTATATTCTAATAGTGCAGTTTAAAAAATAAAATAAATTACAAAAAATAACTTGACTTAAAACAATTATAGTTAATTTTGTTAATGAAATAATGCAAACAAATAGTAATGAATGAATTTTATTGTGAAAAAACAGGTTATACCTATTATGAATTCAATTTGAGTACAATGCTCAATGATAATTGAATTTAAATAAATTGAAAAGAGAGAGAAATATATGAAAACATAAGTATAAATGCTTAACCCATTTCTGTATATTGAGCAAGCAGACCTATAAATAAAAACTTTTTATAGAACAGAAATTCATTGGCTTACTTGAATACTTACTTAAATGTATCTTTTATTATTCAAAGATTTGAATACACAAGAAATTCAGCACTAAGTTCAAAAAGCAAGATAAATCATAAATATTCAAGCAAAATCTTTTAATAATTGTTAAGGAGTAATAAGAAACTTAATTACCTTACTAAAAAAGGAACACAGCCTTCAGTCCTTGTGACCATTTGAAATATTTTATGAAGAATAAGTTGTGGCATACTGCTTCCCCAAACACTTTGCACTTCAGGTTCCACAAATTCATCACCACAATCCGATTCTTTCTCTTTTCGTTTCCTCCTAATTTTATGGGGCACTTCAGTAACTGACTTACGGATTTTAAGGATAATACCATTTTGTTCTGGGGATATTTGAGAATGATAAGTTGCTACAGTTGTTGAGCGTTTCTTTTCTTCTCGTTTTTTCTTGCGTCCTCGTTTTTTCTGAGGCTCAAAGGTTTCTCCACTACTGCTGGCAGGTTTACACATGGTTGGACTATCACTTGTTCCTTCACTTGGAGAACACATAGTCTCAGAACTGACACAGTCACTACTAACTGTCCTTTCACTAGCACTGGCAGTGGTAAAGCCTGCAGGACTTGCACCAATGAAACCGGCTGGAGACCAGCAATCTCCATTAATAACAGGGACAGTCTCCATATCTTGAGGGTATCCATGGTCCTGTGGTTGAGTAAGACAATGTTCTTGAGGTATACTCAAACCTGGATCAGGGGGGAGGTTTAATCCACTATTGAGGGTTGAAGGAATTCCACTCTCATGGATAGGAGGCACAGCACTGTTGTGAATATGAGGTAAAACATTGTTATGAATTGATGGGACAACACTGTTATGAAGCGATTGAACAACACTATTATGGATTGGCAGAACGGTACTATTATGCATAGGCGGAACGGTACTGTTATGTAAAGAAGGAACTCCACTGTTGTGAAGGGATGGAATTGCATTTTCATGAATTGATGAAGCAGGCAACCCTGGAGGAAGATTCAAAACTGGATCAACTGGTGGAAGTGAGTAGTGCATTTGTTCATTGTGCCATGAAATATCTGGTATGGAGTGCTGAGGGGGAAGAAGAGATGGAACATTAACAGGTTCCAAGATAAAATCCTTGAGGCAGTCCGAGTCGGAGCCAAGAGGATCAAACAGGTCTTCATGGTGATCAAAGCAACCGTTCCTCTCATCCATTATCTATGTTTCATTTTCATTCATTGTTTGTTTACTACATAGTAGAGCACCTGGTAGGCTTGGCAAGTCTAGTGCAATTTTTACACTTACCTAAAAAAGAATTGTTATTAATAAATGCAACACACAAATTCTTAAGAGAAAAACAATTAAAGCATAATAACAGTACTAACATCAACATATCATTAAAATTGATTACGACAATTAAACTAAACATACTTTCAACAATCCTTATTTACAAACATTAACTATGAATGTCAAAAAGGAAGGTAACACTAGGTTAATTCTATCCAACTTTCGATTCTATCTCGTAACCTATTTATCACTCATTCCACAGTCACAGAGCTAAAATAGCTGGTTTATTTCAGATATTGGTTAGGATAGCGATCTAAAACAACCCTAAATGGCATGAATCTTGAAAATACACATCTTATTAAGAGCTGAACACCTTGACATTAAATCTAAACTTCTGATATTGTTGTACATTTGATTGTGAGAGTAACAACTTTCATGTTAGTGAAGTGATCATCTGATGATACGAACTATTTTTCTCTCTATTTTTAAAGGTTTTTAGGAGTAGAATTTCTCAATCCACTTACATTTTTGGTCACTTTATGCATTTCAAAATATTTACAAAGAGACCGTGCCACTGACCTTCGATCAACAAACAGCACAACAGGAAACATATGCGGCTTTTAAAGTACATCCTTGCCAACATTAAAACACTAAATGAGAACAGGCTTGATCAAATTTCCCACTTTCTCTCACTTTTTACCTAAAAAAACATGGGATACCCTTATTATTAAAAACCATTTTTAAAGTATAATGAAACTTATGACAAAAATAAAATAAAAATGTTAAGTATTTTTTTTCTAAGGTAAATAAGGATTCTAACCTCAGGACTTAATCAGTTGTTGTAATTGTGGGATCTTTTGAGGTATTATTTGATTACATTTCTTGGGAATTCCCTAAATGTCAACTCAGTATTGAAATTTTGAAACTTTCATTTTTATAAAAGCTTTAATATTTTTTAAAAATGACGGGACTAAATGATCAGCTACGTAAGTAGATTAAATAATTTTAAAATTAATCAGGAGAAATTTCTAGGACAAATATGACTGACAAAATAATTGTTTTAGGAAGAACATAATTCAGCATTATATTTAATAACCAGTTATAGTTTTTGAAGGTTAGTTTCTAGAAGAATTACGGATTTTATTAATTTTTAGATATAAAATCTTTCAAATTATAACAATGAAAACATATTGTGTTATCTCTGTTATCTCACGTATTACGGGCCTACTTTTATGTCCTGATATTTGCCAGTCTTTTTTGAATGTTGGTTTATACTTTCACAAGTAATTTGCAATATTTTTTTGTGAATGTATGCATTTTCTCATCGCAAAAATCTAATCCTTTAACTTAAGCATTATTATAATAAAATGCTGTATCTATTATTTTACATTAGCTTGGGAATATGTTTGATACACAACTAATTTACATTTAAAAAAAATGTATAAAGAAACACAAAAACACATGTATATGTTCAATATAACTTTATTATTGTAGATTGAGACGTCTAATATTCACACACACGCGCACGCGTGTATATCTACGAGAAAAATATATAAAATTAAACTTCAGGAAATTAATTGATTACAGAAATAGTTATTTCTAAGAAGTCATTTACATCGAGTGGGAGGTTAAAACATTTTAAAAAAAGAAAAAGAAAAAAAAACAATCGATATTATCTCAAAAGGCCCAAGACAGATATTTATTTTTTAATCGTTTTTATTGAGGAGGTATAAGATTTACACTGCTTATACAGTCGGATTATTTGGCTAGGAACTGTGAATCAGATACGTGATCACCTATCAGATGAAAAACACGCTTGTTGATTCTAGAGATTCGGAGTCTATGAAATTGGCATAGCATAGGATAGCTTTATCTTTAAAAGTTGTTCATCATAGGTTTTTCAAAATGCAATATTTTGATTTTTTGACATACAAAAAGCAGAAAAAAAAATTGAGAAACTCAAAAATGTTATATGTTTTCTATCTTCGAATTATACATACTACTACTGCTAATATACTTACTGTGATTAGTAAAATAAAATATTATTTCTCAAGTACTTTTTTTTTCTTCTATCATGGTAGTTGTTATAAATTAAGATGTTTTTCTTTTCTTCATTTTGTTTTTGGTGTCAAATGTAATGCATTTGCAAATAGCATTAATGCGAAAAATTACTCCTTGAATAAATTATACATCTGGTGAACGAAATGGAATAACAGAAAATGTTCTTTAGTAGACTGGAGAGTTCAGTTAGCCCTTTTGGTCAAATTTTGTTCTTGTCTTAAAGTGGCCGAAATATTTCATTTGCAGCATTGAAATGACACACCAAATGAGGTTGACCGGGTGAAAAGACGATCCCGAAACTCCTATTCATTTTAGTATGGCGTAGCCCAGTCTTGGTTTGTTTTATTAAAAACAACTATAATAATCTTCCTGGAAAATGAAAAATTAATGGTTAAAAATTTTAACACCAACCCCCCCCCCCCTTAAAATTTGATGTTTTTGCTTATTGGCATTTAGAATCCGAGCATCGAATAAAAAACGCAAATACACAAACAACAGTTAATTTTTTAAAATAAAATTCGAGTTTATTAAGCAATTTTTCTTATAAGTTTTATTCTTAAATTAAAAAAATTAAACAAAACCATTGAAGCAACACAAATTTCTCTTTAAGGTAAAATTGTTGAAAAACTAAACCTCTATACATTCCCCAACGAAATGCACACCTTGACACACTTTTTATATTGTTTTAGCAAGTTAGTCATAAACTAAGTTCCATTTAGGACCCTATAATTAAAAAAAAATACAGACTTTTATAATTAATATAATAAAGCCTTGCGTCACAAAGAGTTCACCAGATAAATTCTTATTGGAATTAATAAATAAATTGAAATTCCGTGGAATCCCATGTTTTTTGTTTTTTTTTGGTTGTTTTTTCTTGAAATCCTATACTAATATAAGACCAAATCATTGAAAAAAAAAAAATAAATAAATAATATACAATTAGAGAGCACGCAACACACATTTATCTACGAAATTTTTGCCCCACCCATTGAGTCATGGTAACTTCTGAAATTCCATTTAGGACTATACCATGCAAAAACACAATCAAAATACTTCTGAACGAAATACCCTCTTTGACACACCCATTGCGTTATAATGGGTTCATAAACTAAATTCTATATAGGGCTCTTTCATTAGATAAACACACACATACTATATTTATTTTTCGCATTAATTATTTTTGCAATCATTTACTAATATAGTCAGTCACCTTTGAGCACATTAAAAGATTCAGAGAATGAGCAAGACGTAATTTACTAATAAATTATTTGTATAAAAAAATAATTAGGGTAAATGGATTACACTGATATGACATTAGGCACATCTTCGGAGAAGATAGATCTTAAATCTCAAATTTCATTAAAATCGGTCCATGACTTTCTAAGAAATTCCCTGTATGTATACGTGTAGACAGGAATGGGCGGACAGACATAAAATCATCTTAGAATAATATCTACGGTTAACAAACTCTCTTTTTGAACATATAATATTTTATTTGATTTTCGGGCTTAACGTGTCTTGCTTAACCTAATGCAACCATTCTTCCCACTGAACCCTATGAACACAAACGTATTTTGTCTGAAACCGTTCACGTCAACTTACAACACTATCCAGTTAACGACAGAACAGACATAGAACAAATTTCCTCAACTTATTCTAACATTTTTAACATTCTAAAAACCATCAGCCCTCCGTCTCAATAAACCTGTCAAAACATTTTTCCCAGTTCCAAAGTCACTTATTCCCAATAATACCCTTCCCTTTTTTTTCCTTTGCCCTCTCTTGTAACAGGCCGCTTTCCATTTACACCTTCCTCCTGCCTTGTACCTACTACCCCCACTCCTTTTTTACTTTTTCGTTCTGAGACGTCCTCTCTCATCTTCATGATAGGTAGGTGTGGCAAATTACTGCTTTAATGATATTTCAATTTTTTTTTCTTGTCAATAAGTTGTTTGTTTGCATGTTTTTTTCAAATTGGTTCTTTTTCAAATTGTTTTCATAAACTTTTAATTGTCTTACATAGCTTTCTACATTCATACTCTTGATATCACATTATATTATAATTCTCTATTATACTAATTTCAAATATTATTGTATTCTCATGACATTGTATTTCTACAGCCCTGAAGATGGCTTACAATGTAAGCCGAAACGTTGGCAGATAATCCTTTATTAAAAAAATACATTTTTTTAATTTGTGTTTTTTTGGATCTACCTCGACCGAACCCCAACTAAAATCATCTTAGAATAATATCTACGGTCAACAAACTCTCCTTTTGAACTAATGCAATAAGTTTTGAGATGGGGATTATAATTTCAACAGTTCATTTTTTAGAAAAATAACCTAAAAAAAGGAGCAAATTATTCTACAACATATTATTCTCTATTACATTTCAATATTTCAAATTAGAGTACCTTTTTGTAAATATTGCTCATTATAATTATTATAATAATTAGTAGAATAGAAAAAAACCTAGAAGCTATTTAAATTTTTTTTTGAAGAACAAATGGTGAAAATAGCAAACTTGCAACACATCTCTAATAAATTCGCTCTTTGACACAGCCATTGTGTCATAATTGGTTCACGAACTAACTTTCAAATAGGACTCTTCTTCTTCTTGTTCAACTCTATCGTTCAGTATGGATCATGACCTCTCGTACAATTCCATTCCATACATCCCCAGTCCAGAGGCTTGAGGTCTTCTATTAAAGTTTTTAGCATTTCCCTCCAAGTCTTGTATCCAGTTTTCTACGATGTACCTTTTCTTTTTTTTTTTTTTTTCCCCAGGAAAAATCTCTTGCATAATTATCTTGGATATCCTCTCATCAGCGACTCGTTGCACATGCCAGAGCTGGCTTACTCTTCGGAATTTTATGAAACGACTTATGACATTCCATTGTACCAGATTAAGTGATTGCTGGTTGCTTCTTATACCCCAGGCACCTTTTGCGAACAGAGGAATATACATCCGTCTAAGGACTTTTTTCTAAGGATCTACAATTTTAATGGGCCAGCTTTCTGCCCCGTAACAAGCCATAAGTCTGACTAGGGGTTTATAAAGATTTATTTTTTTATGGTTTCGAAAACAGTTTTTAATTGAAAACTGTACCAGACCAAAATAAGCTTTAATGTCTGCTGTAATTATTTTCTGTATTTCATTACCTACCTTGTTTTTACAGGTAGGTAACGAAATACAGCTGTTTAACAGCGTACCAAGGTAGGAGAAGCTCTTAACAGCAACAAACATCATATCAATACAGACCAAGTTGCTTGTCCGACCATCTTGCCATCGAAGTAGATGCAACCGTGTACTTTGTTTTGTCTCATTAATCCGAAGAGTAATATTTTTTTCTTTCTTTATTGATTCGTTGCCGGATTGCTTTCCTTTCAAAAATTGCATTATCATCAGCTGGTATGAACTCGATACTGAGCTATCCTTTGGTTCCATATTTTGTACATCGCTAGATCGTATAAGATCACAAATGAACATCATGTTCCTACAACATTATTAAATATTAACTTTTCACTGGTTCGGTTACCAAAATGGCCTGTGTTTGAAACGTTTTCATCATAATTGAATTAATCAGTTTATTAGGAGTTTAAATCGATTTCAAAATCTTAGTTGAATGGGTTAATTTGGTTAACACAATCAAATTTTATAAAAAGCAGATATACTTCAACATCGCCTTGGTAGCATTTTTCTAAAGTTTGACGTAAGAGAAAAAGGTGATTGTGCCCCTATTAGACTTTAAACCACACTGTTAATAGGATATGATACGTTCTGAGTTCTGAATTTTCAGATTGGAAATATACCTCTTATTTCAGGAGACTATAGCTAACCATTATACCTTACAGCACCATTTTCGGTTGAAATTGTATGAGATTGAGTGGGTTTAAAAAACGGCTAAAATTAATATTTCTAATTACTCCTAACTTATTTAAACAACGGAAAGAATTATCGAACATATTAGGTGTAATTAAAAACTAAACCTACTTTTCTATCATATGTATTCCAAATAAATTTTATGAATTACGGTAGATATTTTCGAGTTATCTACAATGGCTGAGCCTTTTCGTACTCTTCCTTAGCTTAGTTATCTCTTATTCTCATATCCTCTTCGAAATATAAAATAAATTATATATAAGGAGCCAAAATTAATTAAATGAGTTAATGTTGAAAGTGAAATGANTATATATATATATATATAGGGTTTGTAAAAGTAATTTAATGTGTAACTTATGTCTCTTATCCCTTGTAATCCTTATTCAGTGAAGAATAAGGTTGTGTCCTTAAATGCTTCAAATATTGTGAATGTCAAAGTTCAGTGAATGTCGTATTTTTTAAGGTAGTTTTATTCATCAAACCAGTCAAAAGTTATTACAGCTGAAAAATGGGGATTCCTAGAGATAAATTTTCCAAACAATCGTGGCAGATCGACACATTTTATTTTACTACATTGCCCAGGAACTAAACATCGACGATCAAATAACACTAACCACAAATTAAAAAAAAAAAAAAAAAAAAAAAAAAAAAAAAAAATGAACTACTTTGATATTCAAAAATACTTTGAAAAATACAATAAACAAGTTTTATTAAGGTTATTATGGTCGGCGGTCAAGACTGGAATATCAGCTCCGATTCCAGCGAGGTTTATTAACTGGTAGAAAATTATCTTACCTGCCTTAGCAGACGTTTGGGATGCTGGTATGGGGCCATAAGTCTTCCCACTCAAATTTTTCTGAGAAAATGGTAGTTTCCAAGGCTCGAAGTATCATCCTATTGGAGATGAGTTTGAAGTCCTCTCATAAGTTCAGTGGAGAACTTATGGTATTTTGACATTTAGTCATTGTACATAGAAATCTTATTTTATATGAATTAAAAATGAATAAGTGAGCTACTGCTGTTCAATCGACTTGTGTTGAATCGATAACCCAGAAGTCTACCTCTTTTTGACCAAAAATGAATTTAGCGTCCTATCTAAGACCGTCTTTCCGACCCAATTGTCCTCAAAACTGCGACGGACTCCGTGGTCAAAACGGAGTCCGCAAAAGCCGCCAGTAGTCATCGGGATATTGTTAACAGCAACCAGTGGACCGTCCGAATCTTGTGCAAGCAAATGTTCATGGGAATAACATAAATCGAAGCTCCGCCATCAAGAGGAATATATTATAGATCTTCCGATCGGTGATAAATAGTCGACATTGAGGAGAGATATCGATGACGGCTGTTTGGTCTGTCGACCCTACTAGTTTACACCTTGTGCTTTAAGTCTCCAATCGTAAGGTTGGACGCATTTTCTGGTCTCTTTTCTGAATCGTCTATAAAAATAACATAGGGATCTCCCTATAATCTATTAGTTCCTCTACTGATCGGAGCTCTGCTACTTCTGCCTTTAGACCTTATAACTCCGTGTTAATCTCGAAGATGGGGTGGGTATGGCACAGTAATTGTAGGGAGGTAAGGAATTGGGTTGAGCTGCTGCAGAGACTTCAGATGGCTTCTTTACTTCCATAATTGTATCCGTTATTTTATTAACAGTCTCTATTGCTTGGCATCTCCTGATTACGAACTGGGAAGGTTCTAAAGCCACAGGACCATTCCTATATTCTAGAAAAATAAATGCAACATTAGCCTCTACAACTGAGAGTGAAAGCTGATCTAACTGCGGGCTCAGCAGCAGTTTGTGGATGCACTACAACTCCATTTCCCAATATAAAGAAATCAGCCAAACCTTGAGCGTTGCTTAGGAATACTTGTCTGTGGAATATCAGCAACCAGGAATAACTCGAACACCTCAAGTTCGAGTCACGATATTATGGCATGAAATTTTATTTCGGCAAGGTAACTGGGCTTAAAGCAAGTTATTACTTACAGTAAGTTATTACTATCTAATAACAGTTATTACTGAGAGAAATCACGTTAGGAGATGTCAAGTCTGTGTAACTCGAAGAGAGCGGATGTCAGGAAATTATCAATGGCGCCGAATGGTTAATCAATTGAATTCACAGGATGATCCATCGTTCCCCGCCAATAATAAACAATCGATGATAGACACCAATGAGGTACTAGGTACATAACCACGACAATGTCATCTAATCGTATGAAATTTTCAGCAAGATATTGCAGCCATCCACTTTTAATAATTTCGAATGCCAGATTTGCTTTAATTGTATATCTTTGTACTATGACTTTAAGCCACTCTAAGAGTTGATAAACGGTAAAATTGGTAAATAGCAGTTCTTTAAGACAGTATCGTTTATGACACAAATGATAGAAATATTTTAAAACTTTTGTTTTTTTTATCTACCTTTTCAGCTACAGCTTTCTTACACTTATTTGCCTATATTTTTATTATATGAAATTTTATGTTTAAAATATAACTTGAAAATATTTTTAAACATTTTTAATAATTTACTGCAAGCTTATTAATTTTTATACTATTGTTATTTTGAAAAAAGAAGCATTTTTGAGACGCAGTACCATTTGTTCATATATTTTTTATAGCGAGTTTATTTTTATTGTAAAAATAATTTTATCAATTTTTTTTCAGAGGCAGCGACAAAAGACCACTTCTATTCTGCCCACTGCAAGAGTCGACTTGCTCTCTTAATGTTATGCTTATACAGAGCAATATTAACATGTGACTAGTGTAAACTTTAATAATAAACAATATAAGTGTGATATTTACCAAAGAGGGCCTGAACAGGATGCATAAAATAACTCCAATATCCTGTAATAATCTAGTCATAAATGGGGGGGTGCAAATAGTGAGTTAAGTAGGACAACTTAGTATACTGGAAGAAAAAAATCAGCAATCAAATGCTAGCATGACATTGGCTTATGGAGCATCCACCAGATAACCTTTTTTTTATTTTTTTTTTGCTGTGTTAGCCACCCTTGCAACCACTTAGGGTCATTGGAGGAAGGGGCTATCTACAGGTTGCCACCCCATTTTAAACACCCATGGCTCAGGACAAGCTTCTATTTATAAATAAAAGATTGGCCTGGGCGGGATTTGAACCCGCAGCGTCAGGATTGCGAGACCTGTACGGATCCCCTGGGCTAGCCTTGCGCCCCGATCAGATAACTTCTAATTGAGATTTAATTAGGAATAAGTACAAAAAAAAAATTTTTTTAATGCAGCAGGTTTAATACTTAGATCAGAGCAATAATACTAAACTCAGATTTATTTGTTGATAAAATGCATTTTCTATAAGTGTAGGGGATTACACGAGATGGAAAGTTCTGATACAAATATTCATATAAACTAAAATACTGAGGAATTCACTCAGTTTATGCAGCCCCCGCACAAGGGACTTTTTTTTTACATACATCAATAAGGTTCGTTGATTGCCAATGCTTCCATACCCCCATGTAAGGCGCCTATTAAAAGTCAAACCTAGACATCATACTGTAGTGACTTGTAGAATCTGTTGATTGTTTAAGTGGATTGGTGGACATGTGTGTTTCCTGAGTGTGAATGTGATATATTGTGGTTGACGGTATCTTCCAGAGGGCATACCATTCTCATACTTTCTGTAGGTGTTCTTGTAGAATAAGTGATGCTTGAATGTGAGAAACATGTGATACTAGTATGGATGTGTTGTCTGCAGATCTTATAAATTGTTTTTAAAAATGTAGTAATATGTCCAGTATATCACCAGTAAGGAGTATTAAGATCTCTGCAGGTATTGAGACTGGCCAAGTTAATTTGTCATACTTCATTTTCTTGAGAGCATTTAATCCTTCATTAACTTGAGTACATTTCATCCAACAAATGAAAAGGACAAATTTACCAAAATTGAATAATTAATAGATAGCATTTTCAAAATGGTAAATTGAGAATCCTTTTGTCATCTATAAAATGTGTCATAATAAAGTGTTTAGTAGGTCATAAACTTATAAGGTCTTTTTTTTTTTACTAAGAAATACTTACGAGAGAATAGCTCCTTTAGTCTTTTGATGGTTGATTGAAGGTATACCATTGGTTATCATATGATTTTGATTTACAACTATAAGGCGCTCGATCTAACAATGCTGCTAAGATAGTTCCATGAACAATTTCTCTTGACTTTGACAGTTATCAGCTATAACCGTGGTCATTAAGTCCAATGGATCTAATAGAGGGGGGGGGGGGCAGAGTTAGAGGGAAGGAGGTACATTATTATTTCTACTTATTCTATATTATTATTTATATTCTGATTGAGAGAGGGAATATAAAGAGGGAGGTCCATGAAAACCTCAGTCACTCCCAAAATCCGTTGAGGGATTTATTGTATAATATTGGTAGCAGAAAAAAATCAAAAGCACTAAGCATTCCTTCACCAATAAAAGGCTTCAGAAAGCAGAACTTTACACACCAATAATAAAAGATATTTCAGCATAAAAGGAGGAAAATCAAACAATTATGAAGAATCAAATTATCAATAGTTAAAGTTTTAAAGTCCCATGAATTCAGTTATCCAATTGATGGAAGGAAACAGGTTCATACAAGTGTTCCTGTAGGAAACAGGAAAATATGAAGTACTTGAAAAAATATAGATGGATTTTTCAGTAACACAGCAATCACACTAATTCATAAAATTTATAGATCATATAATTTATATGAACATAAATTATAAAATATCATTCAATTTGGTCATTTTTAAAGGTTATATGTAGATTCTAAAAAAAAGGGGGAAAAAAAAAGTCAGAAAAAAAATCCTCATACACTAACCAACAGTAATTGTTCTATTTCAGGGAATCCAAAAAACAAAATTCTTAAAGGTTTTGAACTATGAATGTTTAAATAATTATGACTTGAGCCAGTTATAGCGCATGTTTCCACTTTCAGTTGCAGATAACTTGGATAATAATGTTTTTTATTTTTTTCATGGGGGGGTGAGAGTTGTGCAACCAAGTTAATCTGCTTGATATCAAGATAGAAAAGAAAAATGATAAGAAAAAAATTGAATGGGTGCTTTGGTTTAAAAAAAAAAAAATCAGTATATGTTTTATATTAAAAATATCTATACTTTATTTTTTAACAATAATCTGAATGTGAATTTTTGACACATGGTTATTAAAATATTTTAACAAATTACTTTTTTTAAAAGCAAATTACAAAATAAAATAAGGAACGATAAAATTAAAAAGCTGATGTACTGTGAATATGAAGTAATGGGCTAAATAATAATTAAATGCAATACTTAAGTACATAAGTTAGTAACTTTAGTTTGAATGTAACTTCCTTATTTTTAAAATACTGCCTAAAATATAAATATTTATCATAAATAAAAGGCATTATACACTATGAGTATTATTGAAAAACTATATTATAATGAGATATCTGTAACCAAATCTCATAAACATAAACAACTAAAAATTATATCTATATATAGGTAATAAAGGACGAACAAAGAAGATAAACCTGGATGAGAACAGGGTTTACATATTTCACATTTTTGATGATTCTGAAGACAAGACATAAACATATTAATCAGGTACTTTATCTGGTCTTTCAAAACAATTCCATTTTAACCATTCTTTTCACAACCATCCTTAAATTCCTTACTAGGCAAGACTGAAATTCATTTGAAAAATATAGAATTCTTCAACACTTCAGAACTATCCACACACATTTAGTACATATAAATACTATTTTTTTGTAACTATTAGCTTTCACATAAATCTGCCCATGAATATATATGAGTGTTTGTGTATATTTATGTATATAAAGTATTTAATTTACATTATATTGTTAGTAATCATGGCCAAAGAAAAAAAAAAGTAACAATATATCACAAATCTTCAATTATTAGTTGACAGTATTTATAAGAAAATAATGATAACTTAATTATAAGAATAATCAAGTTATCAGAAAATATTGATTTAAAGTTAGTCCAAATTAAATTAAATTATTTGACTAAGAAGATAGATTTTTGTAAAACGTATGCTAAAGTTAAAACTTGGAATTTTAATACAATAGATATAAGAAAAAACAATATACTAAACTTAAAACCAGGAATTTTTGGTTTTATGAGAAAAATCTAACATCAGTTTTGTCATGATTTAATAGGACATTTTTAAAACTCAAGATCACTCAACTAAAATTAAAGAAAACAAATTTTTTTAAAAATAAAATAGTGTAATAATATTTTGCACATTCATTATTAATACTTTTATGGAGTACTTAAAAAAAAAAAAAAAAAGAAAGAAAAGAAAAAAGTAAGGTCTTATCTGAAGTATTAAAACATTTTTTAAGCTCATTTTTAACATTTTGATCTAAAGATTATCAATTATAGAGCATAAGGCATAAAATGGCTAAAGAAAACATTCAAAAGACACTTTCAATAAGTGCAGAATATTATATTTGTTAATTACTAAGGCAGTATAAATTTAAATAAATGAGGACAAAGTATGCTTCTTGAGATGTAAATCTGTTAGCCATGGAGGTACTAAATAGGAATGTATACTTCAATGATAATTAATTTTCATTTAATTATTAAAAATTTACTACTCAAGTATTTATTTGAAATAGTTAATATTTATGGAATATTGCAGTAGTAAATACTGTTATATTCCGCAGTAAAAATGGCAAATTTTTAGAATTTTTATATATTGTATTCAACAAATATTTAATATTTTAGAGTAACAGAGAGTGTTATTAAAATTTTTAAGATTATAGTAAGTATCACTCCAATTTGACTACATTATACACTAAAGAAAAACTTTAATCTACTTAGTTTATACAATTGTAGGGAATATAAATGTTTCATTTCCAAGAATATTATTTGCCATAGGCTGATTTATTGCCTTATGGACTAGATAGGTTCTTTTTTTATCAATAGTTTCTAAAAATAAATAACATTAAATACATATTTAAAATTTGTTATTGTTAGGAAATAAGTAAAAAAAAAATAATTGCATAAATTAGATAGCTATTTAACAATAATTTAATAAAAGATTATTTCATGCACTTATATGTCATAAAAAGATTCTAGTGACTCAACCAAGTGACATAGGGATAACTTATAACACAAAGAAAAATTTGAACATTTAAGCTTATATCAAGAAATAAGACTTTCTTGCAGCCAAATCTTTAGAGAAAAAAGCCTTATTTAAGAATAATAAAAACCCTATTAACTTTTTTTAGGTGTTATTATTAATTTTTTTCTTGTTCCATATCCAGGGAAATAAACTTTTTGAACATATAATTTATCAATTTTTTAAAATGTAATTAAAGCATGAGTTAACTATTTTTCTGGAGAGAAAGCTCTATCAAAGAAACTAAATTTAAATTTTCTATCTGGGAACCAAAATTTCCATATTAAATTCTGCCTATTAATATTTATAAAAATTTAATTGTAAATGACTTGTTTTAATTTAATAATTCAGGATTATTTCCAGCAACTTATGATATTTCTACTGAAAGCAATAAGAAAGAACAATTTGACTAATTCAAAGTATTGTTTCCAATAAGAATTAAATTAAATGGGCAACTAGGTTTTTTATTTTTCAATATTGTTATATGTTTACTCCTCTGAACAGAATTGACTGCAGAAAAACCTTCTATGAATAATAAGAGCTTATACTTATTTTCAGATAAGTATCCCTATAATCTGATGGTTTGCCTAGAAATTTAAAGATCAAATATAAATTCAGAACCTCATATTATTCAATTATCCATTACTTTCTAAAAATAATTTGACATATTTCCTTCATATTACGATAAACATGCTTATGACTGATATATTGCTCTTTTCTTTGAAAACAACTTCAACTAAAATCATCCAATAAATAAAACCAACTTATTAGAGGTGCATGACAATATTCTTTTAATAAAATTTGGTAATTATAATTAAAAATAATACAATCATGCACTAAAAAAGCTGGAGCAATATACATCAATAACTTTTCTTTTAAAATTATAATATATACATTATAAAATCAAACATTAATAAGGCTGTTTAATTATTTTAAAATATAAATATTAGACTAAATATTAAAATAGAAGAATAGAATAGAAGAAATGTAGAAAAATAATATAAAAATAAATCAAGTATAATGTGATGAATTACACAGGCCTAAACTAAGCAACAAGTTATGTCATTAAAAGAACTATTTATATAAAAACATCCTAATGAGATTATTTATCAATACTAGTGATGCATTGAGAATTCTCGAACTTAATTTCTATGTTATAACAATATTCACAGCAATTTAAATATTTCCTCTCAAGATAAGAAATGCTCTTAAAATTTAATAATTAATTTATAAAATACAAGGCACTCTCTCTCTCTTTCTTTCTGGAATCCAATAAATGAAAAAAGCTTGAGTACAAGGCTCAAAGGTTTTGAGATAAGAGACTTTGTTTTCAATGACTCAAAGACAACACAGCCCATATACTAAAAATAACTTTAAAACCAGAACAGAAGACTGTTTACACATAGAGAAAATTATTCAAATAAATAGCAGGGGAGGAAAATTTCCAATTTTGTCTCAGACTACCTGAGTGATGCTTTAGAGTTTTTACAATGAGCGATGGCAGCATGGATAGCTTCATCTATCTTTTCATACAAAGGGCAACCTGCTCTCATTGCCAACTCTGTGAGGTAAGCTCGACCCCGATTATAGTCCTTTATTGATGTTTTAGAAAGCTGAAAGAGATTAAAGCTTGTTAAATAATTTTTTTCAGAAAATTTGCAGATAGATTAGATTAGACTTGAAAATTGCTCAGGAAAAAGTTTAGGATAATATATTAACTATAGATTCAATATAACTTATTAGAATATTAAGAATTAATATTACTTATTAGAATAACATAATTATATATATTAGACTAACAGATAATACACAGATCAAATTATGCTTACTAAGAAAGTTAGTACTATGGAACTTAAAATCTGGGTTTTTTATTTTAATTTTATATACTTTCTTTCTTTTTTTTTTTTTTAATAAACCATTTTTTGACCCTTAGAGTGATTTTGCTAATTAAGAAACTACTAAAATTTGCTATCTATATACTAATGTAACTGTTTGGAAGTGATTGAAGGTAACAAGAGTCCAAAAACATGATCTATATTAACAGTTTTAACCAAGGAAGGTCTTATAAAATGGCTATTTATGAATTTTAAGTTAATTTGTCATAAAATAAAATCATTAAAATACATTTACTAAGACTGACAGTTGACATAGGGTTCTAAATTTAGTATGAATAAAATGAGCTATATTCTGGAGGCCACTCCAGATTTTAAAGAAAAAAAAAAGAAAGATTAAAAAAAAAAATATAATCTGAAATAGGATATACCTGTTCGCCTCCAATCACAGTGTCTTCTGTTAAATTCTGAATACAAAGGACAACATTTTTACGCCGACCAATGTAATAGGAAGCCTGTAAAATAAATATTTAATATAGTTTGAACCAATAAATTTTCCAATTTGTAAAGAATATATGGTTAGTTTGAGGATGAAGATAAGTAAAAATTTCATATAATAAAAAAAAAAAAAAACCAAAAATATTTTTAAAAAAGCTATTTCTTGAGAGCTGGCAATCTTACATTAAGACTTCATGTCTAATATTAAAGGTGAAATTATTTTTATACAACTTTTGAGCTACTAAACTAAGAATAACCTTTTTTTGATAAAGGCTTTTGGATAATAGCCTTTTTTTTATATTAAAATATTCATAATATATATGTTTTGTGTGTGTGTTTTGTGCATATGTGTTAGGTATATTTAGAAAATTTAGACTTTTAAAAAATCTCTTAAAATTAGGAAGTCACAGAATAAAAGCCAATTTTTCATTCTTTTTATTTTATATTTCTACATATTGAGCAATAAAAACACAAAGATTCATTATGAAAGCTTAAGTACCTGTTTAAATATGAGAACTGATATATAAGAAGCATAGATCCTTTATCTCATTAATCTTCGACAATTGCGAGCACTGCCCGGGCAATAGAGGAATAAGATTACTCTTATATGTGTGTGTGTGTGCATGCGTGTGTGTGTGTGTGTGCGTGCATGCATTTTTGGGTGTGTGCGCACACGCGTGCGTGCATATGTGTGTGAGTGTGTAAATTTAATAAGACTTAATAACATAGGAGTAGGTCGCCTAACAAATACATATCTATCTTGCAAGGACTTGCACAATGAAAAGCCTAAATATTGAATTTGTTATCTATATTTTAAAATTAAGAGGTCCTGCCTGACAATCAAAATTATATTCTATATCTTTCTTAATATACATTTTTCAGAAAAATGTTTTAGAATATAAATGTTATAAAATTTAATTTTACACCAATGGAAATTTTCTTGTAACACTAAAATTAATGAATTATTGAAGATATTAAGATTTAAAATTTTAGTACCCATGGAAGCTAATCAAGCTAATAATGATAACACTGTAGTACAAAAACTGTTTTTAATTGTAATTGTTAATAGTTGATGTTTTTAATTAATTGATATGCCCAGAAATCCCACTCCTATTGACCCTTTTTTCAAAACAAAAATTACAGTCTAGTAAGTAGAATTAAATAAAAATATTTGTCATGAGAACAAATGCATTCCCTCAGAAAAATTGTTTAAAATAACATATAATAAAATCTTGCTTACAATTGGGTTCAATACTTTGAAAGATCTCTTATAGTTTTTAAACAAACACTATAGGATATTTATTGATGGGGGCTTAATATAAATATTTTTTAATATAGCTTGTCATAAAAAATATTAATTAAAAACCATCACAAAGCATTGTATCTTTTAGATAGAATAAAAACCCAAGCAAGAAAGATTATGCAAGTGATCCAAATTAATCATAAAACTCACAATCAAGGTATATAGTACATTAATTACACACATAAAAAAAGTTGAATTCAACTAACCAGAGCCATAGTGGAAAGACCTCTAGTTTTATTGGTGATGATGAAAAGTAACACTTTGCTGTTCTCCATTGGACACTCTTTGGGACCAGTTGCTATGGAACCATTAGCTGAGCCACATTCAGGCAACTTAAACTTCAATTTGCTTTCTCTAAAAAGTTTAAAACTATCATAAATATAAATGAGTTCTAAAATGTTTATGAAAGAAATAATGAATAAATTACACTAATTGCACATGAAAAATTTGAGAAAATTAAAAAAAATATCTGTAAAAGTTGATTCAGGATGGGAAATAATCCAATACATAAATAGGTAGCAAAATGTTTATGAAAGAAATAATGAATAAATTACACTAATTGCACATGAAAAATTTGAAAAAATTAAAAAAAATATCTGTATTTTTTTAAATTGTCTGCCAACGTTTCGGCTAACAATGTAAGTTGGGCAATTGTAACTGGGCAATTAGCCATGAAAAAGGGATCTTAGTGACACAACGTCCCCTCTCGCCTTCATGATAGCTCTTAAGATAGCTAACAATGAAAGCCAAAAAGTTGGTAGATGATTTAGAAAATAAACATTAAAAAATTTTTTTTTTTGGATCTAACTTGACCAAACCCCAACAAAAATAATCTAATTATACCTTGGTTATAGTTGTAACCCTTCATAAATTATTAAATTTCAAACATGAGATGTGAATTATTCATAAAACTAACTCACTCAATTACTAACTCATTTTATGAAAANAATATTTAATAAAAGATTATTGCACACACTTAATAAAGTATACTTAATTTTTGACTCTAATCATTAGTTGACATGTAATTATGTGTTAAAATAATTATCATAAACAAATAGATTGTTTTAAGTTGTTCATAAGACAAAATTATTTTGAATGAATAAGTAAAAATTAAACTATCTAAAATATGGGAGTAAATAACCATTTGAACATTGTTAGGAAAGTTAGTTTTTTAAGAGGAACCACTTCTCCCCCCTAAAATTTCTGCTGCTACAATTCAAGCTGACAAAATTATAATTAGGAAAACATTATAGTATTTGACTGGATTTTTAATGTAATATTTTTATAGTTTTTTTTTTCAAGATAATCAAACTAAATTATGGTTAGACAAAACTATTGTGTTTTGGTTTGATTTCAACAAATATAATAAACAAAAGTAATAGGCAAATCAATTATTATGAAATATAACTTAATTTATAATTTAAAACTGTATTTCTCTCTTATAAATGCCAATAGATTATGGCAGATTAATGATATTAATCATTGCCCACTACAAGGATGTTTTGATTCTCATTGATAAATATCATTGCACTTAGTGGCCAACATTGACTATCGAATTAAACTACTGCTTTGAATAAAGAAGGGGACAAAAATGATCAAAAACTCAAGTAAATTGATAATTAATAGTAATTGTGCTATTTAATAGTATATATAGCTGATAAATTGATACCAGCTCAATTTAAAAAAAAAAAAAAAATTGTATAAATGAGAAAATACCTGAGAATTGGTAGTGCTATATTTTCATTCCACTCCTGGTCAAAACAAGAACCTTCGACATATATATCATAGTGGTCATCATTGTTTACAAACCCAAATACTGAAAAAAAAATTAATAAAGAATTTTAAAATTCTATTAGGGATAAGTAAAGCTAAAAATGATCTCAAGCAATAAATTGATAATAACGGAACTTACAAGTTTCGAACTTGAAGGTAAATATTTAGGATATTTAAATGCTTTAGCTTGATAGAATCTACTGGAGTTTAGAATATGGCACAAATGAATCTAATGATAAAACTGATAGCTGGTTTTTGAATGATGAATTTATAATTTGGTTTGATTTTAAATCACTTGAAATCACTGAGGTAAATTTTAGGTTAACATAAAAGATGTAATTCAATAGTAGAATGTTTTTGCAGTGAAATAACTGAATTAGAAGAAAATGATTAGAATTTTTTAAAGATATATTTTGTTTTCAGTGAAGGAGATAAAAGGAAGCGAAATATGCATTCTAATAAAAAATGCAGTTCCTATAAAATATTTAATTTTAGGAATATTGGAAAATATTTAGTAAATATATCAAGAAGTATTTAAATTAAAATTCTTCTTTGTAAGAATAACCTATTGTAATTGATTTATGTTTTAATCTTGTTTCCATTATTATTTTATTATAAATCATTGAAGATTATAGTTTAGAATTTATAAGGAAATAATATCTTCAGTATTATCATGCAAACTTATGACAATCCATAACAATGTGTCTTCAATAAACAAGTGGAATACAATTTCAAGTATGTTATAAAAATATGCTTCAATGAGTCAATTTTAATTGTAATTATTAATATGGTAATTGAACCTGATAAATTATTTGCTTAAATTAAGATGATGATCAAAGAAATTTTTTAATATTTATTTTCATAATAAAATAAAATAATGACTGACCTTTGGAGGAAATGCCATTCAGATCTTTAATTTTTTTTGGTGAAATATAATCTAATACCTGCAAAAAGATAAAATTAATATTAATTGCTCTCATACAACACATACAATTGCTTCCATTATTATTATATTTGTTACTACTACTTAATAAATTTGTTTTCAATCAATATTTTTATGATAAAACAAAATGAACTTACAGAAAAATTGAATTCTTTTCCTGTAGAACTAATAACATCCCTCGATTTCCTGAAAAAAATATCAAATATACAGGTTATCCAAAATTATAACTTTTAAGAATATTATAACTATAATAATTATTACTTAAAAAGAATGTAGCAAATATATTAGTATAACTTAATATATGGAAGTTTCTGCTACTCTTTTAGTTTATACACTTATTATTATAAAAAATAATTTTAATTTTCTAAAGTTTCATTTATTTTATCATTATTTATTATTATCATCACTCCATGAGAATTTGAAGTAGTCAAAGGTACCATTCTGTTTGCTTTTTACATGTAAAAATGAAGGTTCTTTTCATAGATAGGTAGATCTCAACACATATCATCTTACAAGTCTAAGTTATAAATTCACAACAGATACGAAATATGCCTTAATATGAAGGTAAATTTGTTTACAATCGAGTTTAATGAGGAGAATTGTCAGGAATTCAATCTTGATAGATGGTGAATTATAAACTAATTTGTAACCAAAAAAGTTTTTATTTAAGCTAATATTTTAGCCTAACAATTTGCTAACACTAAAAATTGACATATTCTTTAACTTAAAAAAAAAAAGAGAGAGAGAGAGAGAGAGAGAGAGAGAGAGAGAGAGAGAGAGAGAGAGAGAGAGA
>KZ807523.1:0-22594 GCA_000696205.2 Oncopeltus fasciatus | reverse complement strand
AAAAAAAATTGTTATTTTGTTGTTGTTTATTTTTGTTCTAAGTTTTATTGTAGTATTCACTATAGAAATCTAATTGTATCATATTGTTAAAATTGTTGTCTATTGTTTCTAATTTAATTGTTAATTTACCTTTTAAGCTATATAATTCATATTTCTGTTTTTAAAATGGTTTTATACCTATATTTATGTGTACGAATATAACTTGCACACCAAGTACTATAAAATGAAATGTAACCAAGAACTAAAAAAACGAAAAACATTTAAAAGAATGGATAACAGATTAACTCTAGAGAATCCCCAATAGTCAGGGCGTAATAACCACGATGTTGATCGCCCTATAAACTGATCCTAATCCTAATTTTAAAAGAAAAGTAATGCATACACATTAGTGAATACTCTACATGATCGAAGTCGAGTTACTTTGAAGAAGACTAAATAGTCGTTGATATCACCTTAAATATGAATGAAATAGTAATGCAAAAAAAAAAAATATATATATATCCAATAATTGACTACTGAATTTTAAATAGTTGTATAATATAACTAATAACACTTTTCAATAGAAAGTCTAAATAACGAATTCGATTTCTCTATCTAAAAAATAAGATAGTGCACACAACCCTCGAAATTACATTGTTATGTTAAACATTTACCATATTATGTTAATTAAGGAATTAACCTTCGTCCACATTGTACGTTTTGTTTTGTAAGATTAAAATAGTCATTTTGTACAAAATACTCGTGTTTAAAGTAACTCATTCATGAAACATGTTTTACATAGCATACATATAATTCTGCTCATATAGAAAGGGAAGAGGGACTACAGTTACATTTTTTTAGTTGAATTTAATAATTTTTTTTTCTCAGAGGAATGAAATTTAAATATAAAGTTTTTGCATAATTTATTTATTTTCGAAGAAAATAAACAAAAAACTAATAGTTTTTATAATGTAACCTCTAACTATCTATAACATATTATTTCAATTTCCCATTATACAATCTTTATGAAAAACGACAAACCGTCCTTATTGCTTAATGAAGAAGAAAATTTTGATTATAATTGTTGCTCGAATCACACCTTATCTCACATAGAGTCAGATCCATTTGTTTTTTATTATCTTTACAACAGGAGCACTAGAGATTGCTTGTGTGGGCGTAAAAATAGTACCGACGATCTTTTCCAAATCTCATTTAGTAATAATAATACAAGTTTTTACTCTCATTAAAGGCATAAGGTAGCAAGATAGACCATTAAAATCAACAAGTAAAGCAGATATCTTGCAATGTAAGTTGAAATTTAAACTTCCAGGGAGTTTTGTTGAAATACAAACTATTTAGGATTTATTTAATATTATTATTTAAGTGTTAGCCTTCTTTTCAACTACTTAAGGTCATGGAGGGAAGGGCTATCTACATTCTGCCATCATTTTATAAACATCCATGGCTCAGGGCAAGCCTTTATTTATTGATAAAAGATTACAAAGAGCTGGATTTGAACCCGTAGCGCCAGGATTGAGAGACCCGAACGGATCTAATGAGCTACCCTGGCACCTCTATATTTAGGACTTCATTTTTTTATTATTTGATATTAATTGTTTGATAGCTCATCAAAATCGAAATTTTCTGCAATACATTATTCTAAGTCTTCTCTTGCTTTTAATTTTATTGAATTTTACATGATAAATTTGTACTATTGTGAAAGTAATGATATGGGGTGACTTTAAACTGCCTAAGGTTCCAGATTAAATATTCAATGCACAGTGAGGTTTTTCTTTCTATGATTATGTCAGTACATTCCAACCAGTAGGATTCCTGGCGTGTTTCTGGTAACTCCAAGCCCTATTCGTTGAATGTGAAAAAATGAGGCAGTCGGAACGGATCTGACCACATACCTTCTTCAGTATGCCATGAGACGCGAATAAACCCATCCCATGTGTTTCTCCCATGTGTGGCCTGTGCGAGACGGGCGGTTATGCTTTCCTGTGAATTTATCACATTCAATTTTATTCAATTTCATATTATTATTTTTAAATTTTCAAACATAATAATAATTCTCGATTAACTATTAGCTAAGAAAATTTGTTCGCCAACCAGTAAAAGTCCTCCATTCCCTTCAATTTTAATAAAATTTATACTGTAACGAAAAATAATTGTGAAAATTTATTTAAAAATCAAATGTAACCAACAGCTTGAAGTTTGCACCAATCGACCTCCATATTGGTGCATTGACATGAAGCTTTCAATGTTTAAAATTTTATGCCTCTTTAGTACTGATCATTAATAAAAGGTGAATAAATTAATTAATAAAACCTGAAGTAGAGAATAGTAGAGTCAAAACAAAGTTTGCGGAAAAAAAATCTGTTTTAGTGAAAAACCTACTTTGAAGGCTTATAAATCAAGATTTGAATAACTGCTTTCAAGAGTTGAGTATCAAATTATGTTGATTTTCAATACAAATTGTAATCTCTGGGATTAGAGAGAATTTATTCGAGTTTCGGATTTAAAGAGTGCGATTTTAGTCGGAAGACTATATTTATTAATACTCACTTATTGTTATACGTCAGCTCAAATACAAATTAAGGGCGCGAAAGATTCACAAAAATGTGTCTAGTTCAACTTATTATGAAGGCTTATGAAGGTTTTTATGTGAACCTTACTCTGTCAACTTATACCTACCAATCTAGCAAATATATCTAGCAACCTATACCCAGCAACTTAGAAACTTATATTTAACAACCTATACCCAGCAACTTAGAGACTTATATTTAACCACCTATACCCAGCAACCTAGCAACTTATAGCTAACAACTTATACCCAGCAACCTAGCAACTTATATCTAACAACCTATACCCAGCAACACAGCAATTTATATTTAACAACTTATACCTAGGAACCTAGCAACTATAGTCAGAAACCTATACCCAGAAACTTAACAACTTTTACTTAGCAACCCATATCTAGCATATCTGCCACTTAGAACTTTTACGTAGCAACCCATACCTAGCAACTGCTACTCCGCCATATCTGATACAATCCACGGGTAGTCGCCCTGTTCTAAACACTAATGGCGCTAGACGTGCATTTAATTATTTTTAAAAGACTACCCATTTCATTTCTAGAACCCAAACCGCCAGACCAGAGGTCTCAAATAAGCTCCTCTCAGCTAAGCTGGCATTTCAACTTTTCATTTAAGTCGTGGCATTAAATGTTTTATTTTTAATAGCACAAAGAGAATGACGGAATAAGGAACGTGTAACAAAAAAAATATTCCTTCGTTACTTTTTATGAATGATTACATTTGTAACTGAATAAATAATAATTATATTACAGTTATGGGCGAGTTAGGACAAGAAGAGTTTCTTTTCTCTTGGAAGGCTACGAATGGAATTCAGGGATTATTAGAAATTGATATCAACAAACCTCTTGTTACTCAACAACAATATCAATACAGCAAGGAGAAAAATAAGACATAAAATATAAAAGTAAGAGAGAACAAAGTATATTGTTTGGCGTCGTTATTAGCGATAAAATTTGATAAGAAATATTTTCACACTCAAAGCTGTAGCAGTTATCATTAAACCCAATAATTTTTGTTCAAATCACTATCAAAAGAATAAAGAAAGTAAAATCATCTAAAAAAATTATTGAAAAATTTATTTTGTCAATAAGCGATTAGGACATGAAAAATGAATTTTTTAATTCTATTTTAAACATATTGAAGCTTTCATGGACATCATTTTTTAAAGTAATACACATGTACAAAAATGTGTATTCCATTAAAATAATATGATCATATTTCTCTTTTTACTATATGATCATATTTGTATCCTCCTCTGAAGTATTTTTATATGTTACTATTCAGAAGAGATTGAACGATAAAACTAATCTAGATGTCAAATAAGACAGTCATGTATTCGTTTGTGTGTGTGCGCTTGGTCTTATTTATCTATTAACTTTCCAGCGCATGCAATTTCGCATTATCTGTCTCAATTCCAAATTAGAGATTTACATGAGATAAAAAAAAAAGAAAAGGATTTCCTTAATTGTTTAAATCAACTATGTAAATTGTTGTTTCAGAGGACATACAATGTAAATATATATATANATATATTAAATTTAAAATCATTGATATCTCTCGTTAAGTTGCCATTTAATATCTCTAAAATAGCAATTTATTCGAGATTTTGCTCTAAATTATTATATAATATGAACGAATTCATTAAACATAAATAAATTATTACAATTAAAATTTAACTATTAATTATTGTAGTAATTAACTCTTCACAAATAATCAATATATAGTAAAATGAACTGCAAAAAGTGCTTGCCGTTAAAATTTAGAATGTGAATAAGGGTGTGATATGGTGTCGTATGAACATTGATACGTTAGCTCAAAATATGCAGTATTTAAAGCATTAATCATATTGAATACAGACAGTGACAGTGAACACATGTATTCGGCCAAGAGGGTGGACAATGTCCGAAAGCGCTCGCCAACAGACAATGGTTTGCAGAAACCAATAAAGACGGATAATAGAAGGTATGATAGTTCTATATTCATTGGTAGAGAAAATAACCTTTTAGATTATTTACATTAATCATATCATTAATCATAAGTAGTGAATCTATAATAAAATATATAAATACTTTTACATTATTACATTTAACGTTAGGAACTATATCTTGCGAAATTTTGATGAAAAATATCATTTCAACATATCCTTATGACAAACAAAATTTTTGCTACCCATAAAAAATTACTCATCTTTTTTTCATACATGAAAATAGGTTTATTTACCGTTTCTTCTTCCGTGTTGGACCGTGTCAAATTGTTGCCGAGCTTTCGCACATCATGTAATGTATTCTTCAGGGCTGAAAGTGCGAAAGCTCGGCAACAACTTGACACGGTTCAACCCGGAAGAAGAAACAGTAAATACATCTGACGACCGACGAAGCCTACGTGAACATAAAAATAGGTTATTATATAAAATGAAAAAAAAAATTATATAACATATTGTACAGACAGTATGGTAAAAAAAGTTGATAAATAAATGAACATCTTGTCTTATTCACAAGAAGGGGAAAATTCTTGTATTTTCGAGAGGTGATTGCTTGTTTCCTTCCACTTATAGCTATCAGTTTTTATTTGGGGAATGGACAGCTGTCTATTTCCTATTGCCCCTAAGCCCGTACATTTAAATCGTCCCTGACTACACTCACATATGACTTGTGAAGGAGCTGACTTGTATCTTGGTGATACTTGAAGGATCTTTCAACTCGACTCGAACCAGGCTGTCTGTCTACCCCGCTTGAGGGGATAGCTGTCTCTTTAACTCACCACCTGCAGGGGGTGGATTTCTCCTTCTTACCACTAAAAGGGTGGACTGACTGTTTCCGTTAACAGAAGGTGTGGTAGTCTAAGGTTAAGGTTGATAAAAGTAAGTAGCTTGTAGTACTTGACATTTCTCAGTCAAATATGCCTTCTCGGTATGCAATTTGTAGAGACAATACAATAACTGCATATAATTTACGCTTAAATGTTGAATTTTATTAGATTACCTTAAAATAAATTTAAATATTCATATTAAAATCATTGGACAAAATGTTAAAAATTTCTTTGATTTTATACTGATCCAACATAAAAGATATGAAGAACATTGCCAATTAAATTTCAAATACTTAGATAGTTAAAGCTCCAAGGAAGAAAAAAAATCTGTAAAATCGCTAACATAGTCATTAGTATAAGTGTAATCTGCGATGATGGGATCATGGATTCCAAAACTTCTCAGCAAATAAAAAATCTGATAAAGTTAGCAGTAAATTTAATAACAACGAAGATATTAAGCTTCTAAATTTTTATATTCTATATTTTTAAAACCCTATTTCCGCAACCTATTTAAACTTAAAAGAATAATGTAAAGATTTTAAAATAAAAATTCTAAATAACGAATTTCATTTCTATATTTAAAAAAAATATTGGCCCAACATTTGAAATTAGATTCTTTAATATCTTTCATAATATGCGTCTTTTTGGAAAATGTTATATAATATAGATGTTATATAATCAAATTTAACCCCTTTTTTCTTTTTAAATTTTTTCGTAACTCCATTAATAATGGAGGTTTTAAGATTTTAAATTTTGGTCAGTCTCTATGCCCTACGACCGATTTTAGCCATTAACTAACCCATTAAATGGTTTGGGAAAAAGGCTAACTACAGAATTTGGTTTTATTATTTAAACTTAAGCGCTTACAAACACCCACACATATACACTTAAATTATAACGGACCAAATTTTTAGCGTCTACACTTTAGGTGAATAAACAAATTCAAATATTTCAAGTCGCGTCATGTTACCAACGTGAATAGCTTGATTTACCCCCGGAAAAATGTGCTAAAATTACTTATTCGATCTTACATGTCTATTAGGAGCTAGTAAATGGTAGCTGAAACTTGCTCAGTTTACTGGGACAAAAAGAATTCAGAGAAATTATAAATAAAAGCCCCATTATCAATAATCTTACATAAATAATCTTTGACAAAACGAAATTCGACATGTGTCATGACACAATAATTTCGGAATATTTATCTATGAGTCACTGAAATAGAAGTATTAGAACTAGGAGATAGATAATCTGACAGCATAGAAAAGACTAAAGAATCTATTTATATCTAGCATAGACGCCAACATACCTCAGAATGTTGAACATTTGAAGTGCGTATTTCCAAAATCAATGATAACACTCCCCAACAGAGGAAGACGCTTTAATTTATAGCCGAGTTTGACAGATAAAAATTGCTTATCATCATGACATCATACAAGAAAACAAAGTGATCTGACACACCTTTCACTACGTCATAGGTATCGTACGTCGTCACGTGTTCAGGTTTAAACTTGGACTGACTAATACGTGAATGAAATCACATTGGTCCATTACTCCTTAAAGAAAAAATCTTCAAAACAATATGTATTAGTTTAAAGTTTCCACTGTATTTGTATAAGGTATTTGATAATATAAGATATTGATTTTGAGATAGTTCACCGTCGAAGAGTCAGTCATGATTTAGTTATCCTACAGGGTCTCTGTATCATCGACATTACTCTGAAGAAAGCTTGAAATTTAGACCTAAACATAGGCAATAACAACTGTTTCCACTGTATTTGTATAAGATATTTGTATAATAAAAGATATTGATTTTGAGATAGTTGATTGTCGAACAGTCAGTCATGATTTAGTTATCCTACAGGGTCCCTGTATCATCGATATTACTCTGAAGAAGGCTTGAAATTTAGACCTAAACATAGACAATAATTAAATTAAATTAAAATTAAAAATTTTTTTGTTTACAAATTAGTTTTTTTATATTAAAAATTTCCATTCTTCCTCAACATTGTACTTAAATTTATTTAATTTTGTCTTTAGCTTGAAAAATTACTAAAATCTCTCCAATGGATTATCAATAATTAAATAGAAAAAAAGACCTTCGCACAGGAGCTGCGTTAACTTTTTAAATTTTTCTAAAGAATGGTTAAGAAATCATTTTATTTGAAGATTCCATTTCAAATTATCCCCTGCACTTTTAGAATATTTATTTGATCATTAAAGAAATCTGTGTTGGGTTTTATTGCACTTAATTAAATATTAAGCCCGATGCAATGATAAGACTATTCACACTTGACATTTCAGTCCATTCCTATTTTCCTCATTTCGCTCAATGATGAACTCAACCTTACTCTTTACATTTAAATGAGATAAGCAAAATTCCATTAAGAAAAATAACTAATTATAGCACCAAGACAATAAAATTTACGGTAAAGAAAAATCCTGAGGTTACGAGAACATTTCGAAAAATTTTTCAAAAATTTGACATTAAAGGAATCCCAAAAACTACATTCCTCCGGTATTAGCTGAAATCCATTCTATAATATAGAACAACCATTGTGATATGAGTATAGGTTTCTTAGTTTTGACAAAGTTTCAATTTTTAGTGTTTTAAGGGCTAAATGAAAAAAGGTATTTATTTAGGACCGATTTTAGAAACCGCTCACAAACACTGATAAAGAGTCATGCAATTGGAAAATGTAAACCAAACGAATAAGACATCATAATCAATAATTATATTGAAAATTTGAAAGTTACAAAAAACATATTTTAAATTATTTAGTTCCAAGAATAAGAAATTATTATTCATATTTCTTAAACCGGATTGTGGGTCTTCTTCATGAATAAATAAAAACATACTTGTCTTCCCCACAAAATCTATATTTCTCGCACAAGAGTTTTCGACCCTAATCGGTCATCCTCAGTAGCTTTCTTTAGTAAATTATCTCCGATTCTACCAAGATTCCAAACTGGAAAAAAGCAAAACAAATACGGGTCTTGTTATATCTACAACAGAAAATACAAGGCGCAAAACAGACGCTACGGGCAATTATGTGTACTGATCGGATGGAAATGATACTTATCAATGCACAGCAAATTATCTCTACAATACTGCTTAATGGGTTAGAAATATTTATTAAAACATAAGGACAATAACTAAAATAAGTGGACCGCGCCGGGTATAAGTACACGTGGATTAGAAAACAGCTCTCATTCTCTATTTAGCCCTGAAGAAGCCATCACAGAATTGCGTTCTTATTTTTTCAGTATCAATGCAGGCTTTTCATTGGTCAAAGAAACACATCAATTCTAAACCTATTCGGATAACGTGAAAGTGATACATGTATCGATGTTCCCAGCACATCATTACTGCTGGAAGAAGGTTCCTCGAAATAACAACGTAATTTTACAAAAACAGTTATACCTCATTGAAACGTGACTATCATCAGTCGTACACTTAAAGTTACTCTCTCCTGGTTGGAACAGCTCTGAACATTATTCTCTGATTACGACAGCATTAATCAATTCCAAAGTTTTAGGAAAAACAAAAACAATTAACGAATAAAATAATGGGCTGTCATGAGACTGCAACTAAAACTAATCAATTAATCTCGGTAGAAGTATAAAAATTTATTTATTTAAAATTTCAATTCTAAGAATGCACAACTTCTAATAAATTTTTTTGTTTTATTTTATAGCAGTAAAATTATTTAAAAAGAACGTTTTTATTGTAATCACATAGATTTTAACTAATGGTTACAACTGCCTAAATATTTAAAATGTTTTAGATTTATAAGGTTTATCTTCACTTTTAATTCTATTTTGATTTTGCTATATATTATTTTGAAGAAAACAATACACACTTATGTATCAGTTGAGAACTCATTAGGGTTCGGCTTAGGTTGATAAAAAATAAAATTTTAAAAAAAGTGTATTTTTTATTATGTGCCGACGTTTCGGCTCACACATTGTAACGTCAGACCCGACAGTCTCAATCATAAACGTTTGATCCAGGTGACAACACGCCCAGATGATGCTTACAATTTAAGCTGAAACGCCGGCAAGTAATTTAAAATACACTTTTTTTTTTAAATTGTATACTTTTTTGGATTAACCTTGACCGAACTCCAACAAATAGTCTACTAATAACCTCCACGGTAAAGAAAAAAAACTTCTTCAATCATACAAATATGTATCTTTTATTTTCTTGTTCTTAAGATTATTCATAGAAATTAAGACTAGTTCGTAAATAATTCAAATTTGAGACACCTCTATTATGTCACAATTTATTTATTCTCCGACATGTTTCGACCTTTCGGTCCTGTTTTTTAAGTGGTTTATTTCAATATACTCGATTTACAGGAAAGTACCTATCTTGTCATTAATTTTAAATTAAGCCCGGGTAAGAGTTGACCATGGTCATTTATCTTACGATAAAAGCGTAACGCTCTTAATTTACCTATTATGCCACTAAAGATTCATACCTACTCGTGATCAGCATAGCTGCTAAATTCGATCTCGGTCGCAGCTCAGTCACTATCTCTTGTCCCTTCGACGAGGAATAGAATTTGGGACCTGGATACTATAACTGATGTAGAGTTCTCGTAAGAAAGGGCAGTGATTGACTCTCCCCACTGATATTGTCCTATTGTCTCCTAGGAGACTTAATACATAAAAAATTTTCAAAAATTTTAGCCCAATACAAATTAAAAACCATATGGACATTAGAAGAGAAAAAAAATGAATTATTATTAGATGATTTTAGTTTGGGTTCGGTCAAGGTAGTCTAAAAGGTCTACCTTGACCGAACCCCAACTAAAATCATTTATAAATATTAATTTAGTTGTGATGTATTATCCCACGTAAATTTTAAACAATTAATGCGAGCGAATAGAATAAAAAATCTAATGGGAAAGTCTAACTTGGGACAGTTAGATTTTTTATTCTATTCCCTCGCATTAATTGTTTATTAATTTAATGCACCACAATTAAATTAATATTTATAAACGGGAGTTTATTGTTTTGATTTTCAAAAATCGATTACATTCTTTTAATTTTTAGAAAACTGAACTATTCATCATACAAATTTTAAGAGAGCATCAAAAAGAAAATTAAAAAAATTGTATTTGCTGGCTCTTTCGTCACCTGAATAAAAAATGTCTTACAACTGAATCAGAAAAGACGTTTTTATCCTATCGAAACTGGTCAAGTGCAAAATTATAATGAATATATATATTTAAACAGACCATGTTCTTATTTATGTTATGGTACGAATTGTTAGTAGTTTGATTCCCTTGAAATGTATGCTGGAAGAAGATTGGTGTGAAATATTGGACTTATTAGAGTGGATGATTAACTTCCATTTGAAGGCTGATTAAAATAGCTTTAGAACCATAGCTGGTAAAATATTTCACTTGATTTTAGTGATTGTTGATATAACGCAGAATAACGCACTAAATTAATATAATAAGTAAATTATTTAAGCATTTGTAAGTGTCGCGTTCGAAATTTGGACTAAAGCAAAAAGTAGTTATTATAAAATTTTTGGTGTTGACCTAACGCTTGATTAAAATACACTTTATCTGTATTTTCATAGAATGTAACAAGGTACTCAGAATTATCTTATTTATTAAGGTACGATAATTTGCTGATTAAGGTACTGGACTCCTTGGCCTAAAGGTCCCAAGTTCAATACTCACAGGACACAATTGTTTTCTTTATTACTGTGCTCCTGTTCGTAATTTCCCAGAGGATTCCTTGTATGCCTTTAAGGACTATATCACGAACTCCAAGCCCTAATTGGGAATCAGTCTTCAGAAAATGGGAAAAATATTAGGCAGCCAAAATGATGTGCTGGGTAAGTCCTTCTCTAGTGGGCGAATCGAGTAAAAATACATCGCTAACATGATTTTCCCTCCTAGACGTATTGTTTGTTTCGGGATAGGTCTTTTTTTCTTATTCTAGAATTTTTTTTTTATAAAAGAAATTGAAAGACGAAGAGTTTTGGCTTACCTGATAGCAAAATTTATTTTAAGTATTGCATGAATTCATTGGGTGACTTTTATTTTATAATGGAATACGTTCCAGTGGCCCATATTATATTTTAATGAAACATATATCATTATGTACGCAATGGAGCACTTTTTAAAAAATTGTAAGTTTAATTATTTATAATTTTTAGTCTTCAGACTTAGAATACTATATATATGCGCGTGTGTATAATTTTAAATATCTTTAGAGTAACAGATTGCTGATTAGGCTAAGTGGTTTCCATAAGCAGCAAGATTTATCAGACATAATTATATTTAAAGAAGGAAAACCAAATCATTAAGCATAATTATTGAATGTATGTGTCAGGGTCCTTAAGGCAAACTTTTTATCTGAGCCTCTCTGATGGAGTGAGACGTGGTGGCGAACAGTCGGTTGATCCAGATCGACACACAGTTCTGTAAACCACTCTGTACGCTCGAAGTACTACAGGCAGTGAAAATAAGGGCGGGTCACTCACTTTCTTAAGGGACTAGATCCCTAGTGGAACCTTCAGGGGACTGCATCACGAGGTCTGCCCTGGAGTGGAACCTCCAAGGGACTACATCACGAGGTCTGCCCTGGAGTNAAAAAAAAAAAAAAAAAAAAATAATATCTACGGTCAAAAAACTTTCAATTTAAAAATGAATTATGTTTTTTTTTTCTTTTTTTTTTGGATCCAATGGTGGCGTTGCAGGCCCTATGCATCCTCCCTGCAATTGATGCAACAATTTAGCTCTGACAGCCTCGCTTGAAGCCTGCAACGTATTTGAGTGCAATCCGTATCCCCACTGTTCTATGTAATTTACCCATTACGTGTCATCTTATTGCATCCACGCTAACAGTTCTCTACCAACGCTTGTTATTCTGTTTCGACAATCTAACCACTTTGTTAAGAACATGCATGATGATGCAAGAGGGAAAGTGTACTATCGTGCTTATAAAGGGATGATGTGATCACTCAGAATAGCGCTGAATTAAATTAAGGATTAAATGAGTGGTTAGTTCAATGGGGTAGAATGCAATAATCGGTATTGTTTTGATGTGGAACAGTTGCGTTCAGTATATAACGAAAAGATTTGTTCGAAGGAATATTCATAAATAGCATTATATTATAATTTCAGTGCTTTAGATGAAAAACCACAGCGTATGAGTGATATAAAGTGTAGTCAGAGGTAAATGTCACTTACCCAATAATTTCGGATAAATGTTTACTGTTTTACATAACGAACTCTGTATAATGTAAATATATTGTTTCTCCAGGTTCTTATAGTGTTTTTCTCTATTTATTTAAGCATTTTTTTTAAATAAATAATACATAACAAAGCCATTTAGTTTAATATGTTTAGTTCCTGTCTTTATGGTTCATCAAAAAAATGATTCAGGTTAAAATATTTGGTACACAATCATATGAAAGGAAACCTTTAGGGTTGATTTTTTGAAAGTAGTTTTTCATAGTATATAAAAAAAAAATAATACAAGAAAAAGTTCTAGTCTACATCTATAAGAGAAAATTAAAATATTCATTTTACTTTCGTGAACGAACTTAGTCTTTATGAAGAGGAAGATTTTATCATTTATATGTCAACTTGACATTTTAACGCCTGTTGTAGGACAGGGTTCTTCAATGTTAATTTTACAAGTAGATAAGACATTATCGAGAAATAATATCTCAACTTTGGGTCATAGGCTCATGAAAAGTTTTTTTTACAAAATTTTCAAGTACTGTAGCATGCTCACATTATTTTAGATAAGAGAAAAATATATAAAAGTGACATTTTACTAAACTAAAAACTTCGTTAGTCTTTGCTCACTTTAATGTAAACTTTAGTCAGTGACCCGCACTGCATGTGATATCTTTAGGCATTCTAATATTTGCTACAAACGTTCAAAAGTACACTTAAGGTTATAAATAATCAAGGTCTGGTGCATAAATAGTACCAGAGCCCGCCCTGACGGGGGAAAACATTTTCAATGTTTTTTCTAACATTTGTGAGGGTTTTCTAACATTTACAATGTTTTTTTTTATCTTACTAGTTCCCTCTCCTCCCCCCAAAGAAAAATCAAACGTTTAAAAGACCCTTTTCATATCAGGAGTCTGAATGAAATACGAAGATAATTCCCAGAGGAAGTAGTTGCGGTCGGAGGCAAAATATGAGGCTGAGAAACCACAGCATTAACTTCCTCGGTATAAATGGAATACAAAGATCTTTCCTGTTTTCGTATGAGTATCGAAACCGCATCACTTGGGGAACTCCGTGACCGTTTTGTGAATCAATTTTGATTTTAGTTCATAAAAAAAAATCTTCTATCCGTCTATTCCAAATACACCGATTTAATAATGTCAATTACAAATAATTTATTTCAAGTATTAAGAATTGTGGGTTTGAGCCCGAACCTGTCCAATGGAGGAATCAAAGCCTCACGTCACAACACAACATACGCCATAGGTGTTTAGGATAGGTTAGCCTCACACCATGACCCTAAAGACTCCTACATGGAAGAAACATTTTTAATAATGCGACATTTGTAAAAATTATGATTTTCTTTGTTTCTTTTCAATTATATATAAATGTTATTGAATATCAAAAATGAAAAGGCATTATATGGAGGGAGATTTCTCCTTCTTACCACTAAAAGGGTGGACTGACTGTTTCCGTTAACAGAAGGTGTGGTAGTCTAAGGTTAAGGTTGATAAAAGTAAGTAGCTTGTAGTACTTGACATTTCTCAGTCAAATATGCCTTCTCGGTATGCAATTTGTAGAGACAATACAATAACTGCATATAATTTACGCTTAAATGTTGAATTTTATTAGATTACCTTAAAATAAATTTAAATATTCATATTAAAATCATTGGACAAAATGTTAAAAATTTCTTTGATTTTATACTGATCCAACATAAAAGATATGAAGAACATTGCCAATTAAATTTCAAATACTTAGATAGTTAAAGCTCCAAGGAAGAAAAAAAATCTGTAAAATCGCTAACATAGTCATTAGTATAAGTGTAATCTGCGATGATGGGATCATGGATTCCAAAACTTCTCAGCAAATAAAAAATCTGATAAAGTTAGCAGTAAATTTAATAACAACGAAGATATTAAGCTTCTAAATTTTTATATTCTATATTTTTAAAACCCTATTTCCGCAACCTATTTAAACTTAAAAGAATAATGTAAAGATTTTAAAATAAAAATTCTAAATAACGAATTTCATTTCTATATTTAAAAAAAATATTGGCCCAACATTTGAAATTAGATTCTTTAATATCTTTCATAATATGCGTCTTTTTGGAAAATGTTATATAATATAGATGTTATATAATCAAATTTAACCCCTTTTTTCTTTTTAAATTTTTTCGTAACTCCATTAATAATGGAGGTTTTAAGATTTTAAATTTTGGTCAGTCTCTATGCCCTACGACCGATTTTAGCCATTAACTAACCCATTAAATGGTTTGGGAAAAAGGCTAACTACAGAATTTGGTTTTATTATTTAAACTTAAGCGCTTACAAACACCCACACATATACACTTAAATTATAACGGACCAAATTTTTAGCGTCTACACTTTAGGTGAATAAACAAATTCAAATATTTCAAGTCGCGTCATGTTACCAACGTGAATAGCTTGATTTACCCCCGGAAAAATGTGCTAAAATTACTTATTCGATCTTACATGTCTATTAGGAGCTAGTAAATGGTAGCTGAAACTTGCTCAGTTTACTGGGACAAAAAGAATTCAGAGAAATTATAAATAAAAGCCCCATTATCAATAATCTTACATAAATAATCTTTGACAAAACGAAATTCGACATGTGTCATGACACAATAATTTCGGAATATTTATCTATGAGTCACTGAAATAGAAGTATTAGAACTAGGAGATAGATAATCTGACAGCATAGAAAAGACTAAAGAATCTATTTATATCTAGCATAGACGCCAACATACCTCAGAATGTTGAACATTTGAAGTGCGTATTTCCAAAATCAATGATAACACTCCCCAACAGAGGAAGACGCTTTAATTTATAGCCGAGTTTGACAGATAAAAATTGCTTATCATCATGACATCATACAAGAAAACAAAGTGATCTGACACACCTTTCACTACGTCATAGGTATCGTACGTCGTCACGTGTTCAGGTTTAAACTTGGACTGACTAATACGTGAATGAAATCACATTGGTCCATTACTCCTTAAAGAAAAAATCTTCAAAACAATATGTATTAGTTTAAAGTTTCCACTGTATTTGTATAAGGTATTTGATAATATAAGATATTGATTTTGAGATAGTTCACCGTCGAAGAGTCAGTCATGATTTAGTTATCCTACAGGGTCTCTGTATCATCGACATTACTCTGAAGAAAGCTTGAAATTTAGACCTAAACATAGGCAATAACAACTGTTTCCACTGTATTTGTATAAGATATTTGTATAATAAAAGATATTGATTTTGAGATAGTTGATTGTCGAACAGTCAGTCATGATTTAGTTATCCTACAGGGTCCCTGTATCATCGATATTACTCTGAAGAAGGCTTGAAATTTAGACCTAAACATAGACAATAATTAAATTAAATTAAAATTAAAAATTTTTTTGTTTACAAATTAGTTTTATTTCTTCAGTTTCCAAGTAGGAATCCCTGACTAATCTCTCCTCGTAAAGAAAACTCTTTTTTATTAAAATTTTTCTATCAGAGTCCTAACAGAAATAGATCTCAAGTGGGATATATTATCCCATTAAAATTATTAAATTTTAATGGGATAATATATTACTATGTTTATTCATAGGAGTAGAGAAGTTCTTCAGTTTTTGTCTTAGTGTAGAGCCTTGGGTAAATATGCTATGAACTACTATATACTATTATACTATAAAACGAATAAACTATAATTACTTATTATAAGAACAGATACTAAATTCAGAGTAATCCTTTGATAATCTGTTGTCAACTATTTGTGTGCACATATAAATATAAACACATATTCATGCTCCATTGTACCTAACTGTGTGAAGTATTGTTGTAAAATTCATATATATTCTTATGAAGAGTATCAGTGTGCTCTGTTTGAGATTCTATAACTTAAAGAATCTTCAGTTCAAATCAATAATTCCTTAATCTTTCTTGAGTTTAAACTAAGCTTTGCTCTCTCTGGTTGGGAAGGTAGAGTGAGGAAAGTTCTCTGCCATCTTAGTCACATTCTTATGTATTTTCCTTAATAAACATTTTTCATAAAAATTGTATTGTATAAAAATGTTAAAAAATTATATTTCATACAATTTATATTCTAAAAATGTTTTCGTATCTCTAACAGCAATAAAGATACTGATGATTTTTCAATTTGGTCTTCATGTAAACCCCCTCCCCTCATCTGATTTCAGCCATTAACGAATTTATCTAATTGTTAGCAAAAATGAGCATAAATACCGAATGAGTGCACACACACAGCATAAATACACAGTGAGCGCTTACACTTGTTTATATATATACATATATAATTTTAATGTACAATATTTTTTGCATCCTAATGAAAATCTGTTGAAATTTTTCAAAATTCCAGTTATGAGGCCAGTGTGAATAACTTGATTTCCTTATGTGAATAAACATGCATTTATTGATAAATAACAACTTTATTAGAAATTTTTTTAAACTTTAAATATTATTAGTAATTACATTTTGAGCAACTTTTAATGTGATGTACTTTTTTTTTTTACTATTTCAGTGCCTATGGGCAAAGTGAACCTTTCGGATAGTGAAACTGATTCTGATGTCCTCTTCGAAAACAGGCATGGTAAATCAAATGGACTGAAGAAAAATGGTTTCAAGCCAGAAAGAAGGATCAAAACGTAGCTACTGTTAAAATGTTAAGTACATATGTACATCTAGGCTTTCATCGAAGCAGTAATGTGTAATACACCAGTAAAACCTCGTAGTTTGCTCTCTATTGGAAAAAAATGTAATTGCAATTGTATTTTCACTTTATAGTTTATTTGCTTCTCTCCAGTGAATAATTACTTTTTGACCAATACTTACTTGTTGTACATGTGTGTTTGTGTATTTTATATGTGTATATATATTGGAGAATCTAAAATTGAATTGAATTATTATGATTTTCCATGCACATTAATCTTGTAGTCTTCCGAATTAGTATAAGAGCATTTAGATATTAATCAATAAGTTTCTGGGTTAATATCTTGTAGTAAACATTTAGGTTAAATTGTTTTTAAAAAATTCTTTCATGAAAACATTCTCTAAATATTTTTCAATATATTGAATTTTTTGAAAATTATGTGAGATATTTTCTCCTAATATTTAAACTCTCAAAACATAGTAGTAAGCAAAGTAGACTTCTGTTTGTTTTTTTCCAGATGAGTTTTATTGTATCTTGTTATATTCTATATTTCTCCCATTAGGGGATTATCTCATTTTATTGTTACCAGAAACAACACAAACAATTAGATGTTATGTACTGCTACTACGTGCCTCAGATAAGCAAAATTGTATTGCCAAAATTATAGTTACAATTAGAATTACAATTAGATTAGGGAAATCTCTTGGGCAGGTGAAATACTGGTTTGATGTGTTTAGAATGTTCTAGAAGAGAATCGAAATCTAGGGTAAAGATGAACTATTTTTTTTAAAACAAAGATAATTATTGAAGATCTCACCAAGGGGTGGTTGGTTAGCTGTGAGAGATTTTCTATGAATACTAAATTGATTGTGTACTTTACATACTTTTTCAAGTATGTAAAGAAGGAGAAATTGAGAAAATTTTTATATTGTTAAATCTTACTTACCAAACTAATTTTTAACACCTAAACTTTTACTATTTGGTTATTTACTCATTCACAGTGTCATATACTCATTATATAAGCCAAGTCTTACTGGAGTGATGATGTACTTTTTATACAGACATATTTCATTTATCATAAATATTTACAAGAGCTAAGTACACATTATATGCATACCTATAGTATAAAAGCCGTTTTATTGAGGGTCTTCTGTTTAAAAGTAAATGTTATTTAGATTCTTGTAATAATAAAAAAAATTGTTTATTTCATATTGAGAACAATGTCACACTGCACAGGTAATTTTTTATATAAAGTTAAATGACTATTTACAGCATTAAAATTAGTGTTATGTCAAAACAAATTTTTTTAAAATGTATTCTAATATGTAAATTTAAAAAAAAAAGTTATATATGTTTCTAATATCAAATCTTAGTACCAAATTATCAATGAAAGATCAAATAAATACTTTGCCTACAACTACCTACTTTTTTTTTTTAATATTCAAAGTTCTTCATCGTAATTTAAAACTAATTTAAACTACAATTTAAATTCAAAATCTGATAGTTATATTATCTCTTAGTAATAATAATACCAAACAGCGAGGTCTTACTGGAATGGTAATATAATTTTTACACATACTTGTATTTTATTTATCATGAAAATTTATATTTTTTATTGTAGCTGTAAGTTTGGAGATCTCTTCTGAAGTTATGATTCAGGATAAGACTTAAGAACTATTTAAGTATCATTGAGCCTTTCTCATTTAATCTTAACAACAATTAACATTTAACAAAAAATTCAAATATAATTAATGAAGAAATTAATATTTGTTACTCTTTTTAAAGATACTTATATTGTTGGCATACTTCATTTCTTTCAGACTATTTATTTAGAATTCTATACCAAAAGGTAAAAAGTTTTTATTCTTTAAAAAAAGTTTTTATCATCTCTTCTCTTTAGCAATGTAGGTAAGAGTACCAGTGTGTTGTGCTCTTTCTCAGACATTTGGAATTGACTTACTGCACTAGTTATAATTGTTTTACCCCTACTCTATAATAATTTGCAGTACTTTGTTAGTTTTTAGTTCATTGAAGGAATTACCCCCAACTTTTGCTGTATTCCCATTCACAAATACAATTTACACCATTCATGGCTAATTAGTTAATTAGACATTACTCCGATTTCCTGTTACCTGTAATATATTTTTCCCTGGTAAAGACTAATAAAGGTAAACTACTCATGAAGATGAGATAGGCTCAATTTTAAATAATGCACAAATATTTATTAACAATGTAAAGTTGTTGTTAAAATTTATATTCATTAGATTCTAATGAAAGATTTAAATATATGTAATGAAAAATAATACTAGTCATTTTAAACTTGTTTTTCTTTTTTTTAGTTACCATTAATTTATTATAAACTCTCTTCCTTATATTTATGTCTCTTCTCTGTGTTTTCATTATATTATATGTACTTAATATTAAAAAATGACTTCACTGTTATCCATTTTTATAATTTTGATGTCAATAAAATATTTTAAATATTGTATATATTTTTATTAAAAGCCTCAATGTTTGGTTTGTTTTTTTTTGGTTTACCATTCTGCTCTAATTATCTGAGAGTCTACAGGAAAAAAAAATCAATAAGCCTTTCACTGCAAAATTCAAAAATTATAATCCTCCTTTATTGGAAAAAAATACATANTTTCTCAATTTATCCTCCTTTTTTAAGCCATCCCCTACTCTCTAGTTTGATTGGGGCCATTAGAGAATTCAAACACCAGTCTTTATAAGTAAACTCTAATCTCTAAAGAAGGTTACATCCCTTCTTTTAAGGGAGGGCAGATCCCTGAGGTTACATGCCTCAATATCTTCCTTTATGAGTGTTCAATGTTTTGAACATATTTTTTTTTTCTTAACACAAATAATTTCAATAGTATCAGGTTTTCATTTTTTTTCTTTTTTTTTTTTCTAAGTCTCTAACATCATCGACCGATTTCAGCCATTAACGAACTCCTCCATAGGTTTGCTTAAAAACGGTTTAAATGTGAAAGGACGCACAGTAGAAAAATGCTATAATGGACTACTCAGTAAGAACTCCAGAAGCCATGGGTTAGAACACGTAATTCGTGACTCTCTCCCTTCGTTATACCTATAGCCCTGAAGAAGGCCTGAAATTCAGACCGAAACATTAGCAAAAATACAACCAAATTGGTTCACCAATTTGTTTTTATTTATTAATAATCCTTTGACAGAACCCCTACTCAAATATTTCTATTTTCTCTCCATTGTATTTGTCAGGACACACAGTCGTACTGGCCTTATGATTACCTTAAATACCCTTAGTTTTCTCAACTCAAGAAATGAATGCCCAATTTGGTACTTTGAGTAGGGACGGATCTAAATGAACACACTGCTATTTACTAATTTTTAGTACAAGGGAACAGAATAAAAAATCTAACTGTCCCAGCCAGGACTCGAACCTGGATCTCCTGCTATCCGGCCCGGTGCATTTACGAATTATGCTAGCAGGACTAATCTGCTAAGTTATTAAATTCCCCGCACTAATGTCGCGAGTCTAACCTCCAAGGCCGACGAATATATCGTCTTATGCTCGGAGGAGCTGACATTGTAAAGCTGTTTAAATTACTTATTATTATAGCTCTCGTTATTTACTTTTTTTTTTTTTTAATTTTATAAATTTTTTGTGGTATTTAATCCCTCGTAAATTTTACTAATTTTTAGTGCCGGGAACCCAGCTATTTATTTTATACAGAGTAAGACTTTGTATATATATTGTATATACAACTTTTAACTAAATATCCTATATGTCTAGCTCTTTCTGAGTAGGGCCTAAGTAAATCTGAAGAAATTCGTCCAAAAAAAAGCACGCCTTGATTGCAAAATCAGCAGCTTTATAGTACCTGAGAGAAATCTGTTAGTCTCGTAGTAACCTGACATTTATCTCTTATCGGAGAGTCAGTGCTGCTATCTTCAGGACAGAAGCCGTAAAAGTGGATTACGTAAGGGACGTCAGAGACATCTACACGCACTGACCTAAAACTATTAGATATAATAGTCTTTTGGAGACGAGAACGCATTTCTCCTCATTATTCAGGGCAAGAGTTAGTTATCCTCTAAGTTAATCGTCTAAAGAGGGCGTGTTTTGGGGGGCACACCCGAGGGGTTCAAACCCCGCCCTGGAGCCAGAGCGTCTGGCATTTTTCATTATCGTTTCCCCTAATCCAAGCGGCATTCGTAAAACTGTAAAACTGTAACTAGAACGCTGTGCTGACCGCACACAACCTCTATATGTGTTATGGTGTATGTATATATATATGTGTATATATATATATATATAATTATTGTTTAAATCTAATTAATGGCAGAATACACAAAAACAATATATTTACATGCCAAGTCGAAACAAATATTACATATTCAAGCTTTGTACAGAAATTCTTAATTGTCCAGATGTGCCCAAGCGTTGTACTCAGCTGATACTTAAATGTTGTGATCAAATGTTTTGGTGAGATTCTGCTTAAGGGGATTTCGTCTTGTGTAGATTTCTACTGCTGTGCTAATGTATTTTATGCTTTAAAGGTGTTATTATGATTCTTCAAGATCAGGTGAGATAGAAAGTGCAGTGCACTCACAAAAAGAAAAAATTACAAGGAGTAAAATTTTTGGGGACTATATTAAACTATAATAAAATAAACTAAATTATCGCCAATATATTAATTATTATTAGTATTATGTAAGAAATAATAAAGTATAAATTATGAAATATAACATTCCCATATTTTTAAAATACAATTTTTATTAGCACAGTCGCATTATAAGGAAGATGTTAGAGGAATAAACACCTCCCCTCCCTCCTTCCCTCTGTATTAGGTTAGGGCCAGCCTCTGCGACATCACATCTCGTCCATTTCCTTTTCGGCAACTTACTTTTATGTGAGCTTAACTCTGAAGAAAACAGAAAAATCCGCTTGGTTCACGCGGCTTTTTCTTGACGAGTTTTCATTCATTTGGAAAAAGTATTTATTAGGCGTCTTTAATGCTTGATTATTGGTTCACAATCACCTCTAATGGATTGTACGCATTATTTTGCTTGATTTTCATAATTGAATCCTTTATAAAGATATATTTTCAGTAAAGCTAATGGTGTTTGATTAAGAACATGTGACTCTTCATAAATAAAAAATGAAAAAAAAAAAAAAAAAAAAATTACAGCAAAAAATTTCCGTTCCCTTCAATTAAATAGAAGTATGTTTGTGCTGTACTCAGGGGTCTAGTGCTCAAGTATACACGGAAACCATCGATGACGAAAAGCGAATCGTCAAACAATATATTGAATAAAGGCAGAATAAAGCAAACATTATGTTTC
>KZ807522.1:362482-372892 GCA_000696205.2 Oncopeltus fasciatus | reverse complement strand
TTAAAAAAAAAAAAAAAGAAAATTTCTTAAAAATGAAGAAATTAGACAAGTGTATTTTCTTAAATATTAAGTTAAATAAAATGTGATGATATATTATAAATATTATTTAATAATATAATGTTATAATATATAAAATAAAGTAAAATACTTTAAATCAACATACCCAGATAAAGAAAATACTATATTTTACTGTTTCCAATTTCGCTATACAATTAGCATCAATAATTATTATTTCTTTCAAAAGTTCAGTGTGAGTGCTCAATTTTATGTTAACAACCATTGCGATATAAACATGCTTGGAGCAGTAGATGTAAATTTTAGATCTTAATTTCTGAGCAAAGTGACTTATTTGTAATAAGACAATATTTAATATTTTTAACTATAAAATTCTCCAGTAACTTAATGTAATTAATTATTTTCAAAGAAGTTATTTATAAACATAATAAGCTTACCTCATATCACTTCTTTGAAGGTTTAGTTCTTCAAATACTATTCGCACTCGTTCGTTCCTTCTGTAACAGTAAAATGATAAAATGCTAATAATTGCATAATTACAAAACTTATTATAGAATACTAAATTTAATAATATATTCAATAAAAACTTATGAAAAATTAAATTATATTAGTTTACTGAAAAATTATCTACACAAAATGTACAAATTAAAAGCATTTATGTGAAAAAAACACTTATTACGAAGATTATAAATTGTTATTTCAGTTTAAATAAAAGTCTATATAACAAATAAGAGTAAAGTTAAGTTATTTTATAAATATTATAATTTATAATAAAAAACCAGCCACACATCAGGCCATATAGGCCGAAGTGGGGAAATATAAGTTAAGGACGTATTTAATCTCGACCCACGTTTAACTAAAGAAGGCAGGTGGTCAGCACACATTGGGACCTTTGGCCCAGGAGTCCAGTACCTTAACCACAAGAACACCATATTTTCTTTTATATATCATGGTGCATTTTATGCACTTATTACATTTTTTATGATGAATGATCGTTAAGAAGATATTTACTCATGTATCTTTGATGACTGAGCTCTTACCCTACTCCTACCTCCTAACCATTCTACAACAATACTTATTATTCTTACCCTTCACACTCATTGTCCACTCCGGCTTGTAAAATTAATTTCACTATTTACTTTATTTATACCCTAAATGATGGAGTATACTCAGACTACGCAGCACCTATATAAGGAAATTTTTAAAATACAGTCCTCCATATATGGTATATATATATATATATATATATATATATATATTCTAAAGTATAAAGAATCGTAGAAAACCGCACATCGGAATATGACGGGAAAACGATCTCACGAAAATCATTGTCAAAGAGAGAAAAAAAAAAGTCCACGTCACAGAGTTGAGCTTGACGTATGCAAGATTTTCGACTTGTGCAGTTTCATTAAAGAGAGTATAAATAGGAGATGGCGTTAACTCTTCTCTATCACCCACTTCATTCTTTGTTTGTGAACTACCAGGAGAGATGGGGTAGAGGGTTGTCACGGAGAGACGGCGAAACAAGAGACTTACTTACATATGCTACTAAGTATCATATTTTAGTATATGCAATATAATTATATCATACTTTTCTCTCAAAGATTTGATTAGACATCAACTTTGATAAATATTAAATAATCTATTCTTAAGTTTAGCCTACTTACTCTCTCATCAGCTAAATTTCTTATAATAAGTGGGAAGAGTAAAATCTCAAATTTCTTATTTCTAAACTTTTAAAAGTCTTTCTAAATTGCACTACTCATCTCACGTAATCCCCCATTCCTTTTTAGAAGATTTTTCTCAATAACGAACTTAGCCTTTCTTGTTGTATTAAAAACAAGATACCATATTAATTTTTAAAAAAACTAATTAATTTTAACTTAAATTCTGTCATAATTTAAAATTTTCGGCTCGAGCCATACTCCAAAGCAACAAGCTATATTTCAATAGAAAAGTGAAAAGTGGCCATAAGAAAGTTAACAATTTTTGTTATGTAGTATGTAAAAAATCTCTCTTGTGAACTAAATACATTTCTTCTGAGTTTCCCACAAGGGAGGGGGGAGGGGAGATCTATTTTGCCTTTTATACTTTCAGTAATGGATTACATTTTTCTTAATTTTATAAAAAAACATATTTTGTATAATTTTGGAGAATCAGCATCTACTCTTTATCATATGATCATATCAATTGCATTATCAATTTTTTTAAAATAATAAGATGCGATAAGATAGAAACTAAAGAATTTCAAATACGAATATATAAAGTTGAACATGGAAATTTAACTGACCTGTACCTGGTGGTAAAAGTATATTATGTTATTAATAATAAAACTCAATTATGTTATTATCTCCTACGCAGTTTCTCTTTTTCTCTGGCATTATTTACAGAATTCATATAACAATAAAATATTCTTATGAAAATCTTAAATATCAAATATGAAACTTGACTTCATGCATAATCATTGATGATTCCCGCTTAAACCATTCTCAGATGACCATCTCTTTGATTAGTTTTTAATTTATTTGTATGTTTAAATAAAAAATTGCTATTCCAATTTAATAGCAAACTTAAACATAGTCTTAAAGCAGTTAAGAAAATAAATTATATTTTCTATTTATATGATTCATGTCACCTATCTTAACTTTACCGGAAATAATAAATCATGACAACAAATATTCTTATTTTAAAACTTGATCTGAATTACGATTAGATAACTTGAATTTATTCAGGGCTACTGCACCATTTATACATAAATAATATATATTGTAATAGATTTTGTATATATGTTATAATAGATTTTGCCTTAATGGGTTGCAGAAGAATAAGAGGAAATTTTATACAAGTAATGCAAGGGAGTTAGAAAAAAAAAATAAAACTCACTACCTCAGCCGGGACTCGAGCACGAGACTCCTGCTTTCCGTGAAGCAGGAAAGCAGGAGACCCGGGTTCGATTCCCGGCAAAAGTAACAAGATTCTTTTATTCTATTCGCTTGCATTTCTTGTTTAAAATTTAACGTGGAATTAAATACTGCAACTAAAGTCATTATTTATATCATAGGAAATTATATATGCGGAGATTATGTACGTGTCCACTAATATGTCCTGACTTCAAATTATCATTATTCTTTGGCAGTTTTGGATAAAATATCTACTTTATTTCCAGATTGTCGGGATAAATTTAAACTTTGTTATATTTTTCTTACGATCCGTGTAAAAATCTCGTTATAACTTTCTGACATTCTCTCAGATTAGTTTCAAGAGTTTTTCAATATTTCACCCTGAAGGGAGCTGCCAAACAAATTACCACTAAGGATACTTAAGGTTTCTTTAATAGAATTCCTATACCGTTGTCTTACAAGGAGATACATTTCCAAGTGGTCTAGCACGTCCTCGAATTAATTACTGTTTTCATTTTTTTTTTTGTGTGTGATTTGTTCTCCTCGTTCTATTTCGATGTATTTCATACAAAGCAATTTATTCATTTTTTAAAATTTCAATGACGCATAACCTTAGTTAAACAAAGAGTTCATCCAGAATAATTTTAAATAAATATTTTATTTATTCATTTATATTAGCCAATAGAAAGGCAGTTATCTTTCTTGCAGTGAAAAATAGGCCTCCGTGGGCACCTAAATAAGTATTCAAACGTAATACATTAAACATAAGGGTGAAATATAATTGGTATCGCAGAAAAGTAATTATTTATGAAAATGAATCTAAACGCCAATAATACTAAAAACGTGACAATTCTACTTGTTCAGATACACCTCATCAGATGGTCAGTCATAAATTGTAAACATCCTGAAAACCCAAGTTATATAAAAGTTCTGTTGATTTGCATTACAGTGAATCCTTTAACCTACGCCACAAGTCCGGCTCACTTGTGTTTTGGAAATGAGGAAAGAGATTTTAAGCCCCTGTCCATCTATCTACAGCTGACTGCCAACAAATGGAAGAATATATTTCTTTGGCTGTGGAAAAGCGGCCTTGCTGTGACGTACAATACCGGTATCTTTGGTAATGCAGGTAACGCTATGGGATTTTAAGAGGGGTACATCATTTAGTGCTAATATATTACATAATACATATTTCTCCATTAATACATTTCATAGTCTAATTATCTGTTTAGGCTTATGAGATGGGGGAGGTAAGTAAATCATAATAACTACCCCTAGTACATGTAATATAATACAACTTGGTGTTGTACATAAATAATATTTATAATGAGTTTTTTGTTTCCAAAAATTAACGCACAACTCAGTAACAGGAAAATGTACATTAATAAAGTAAAAAATTATATAATTGCAAAAAACCTTGCCAATTTTCAGGACTGCATTATTTTAAAGAATAATTGGTACTTGTGGAGCTCTGAATTCAGATATTAGAGGAAACAAGAAATTTAAAAATGAGGAATATTTTCTTTCTAATACCAACTTTCCGGCTTACATTCTGAGAAATTTCTAGAACTAAGTATTAAATTCAGATTCTTGAGATTTAACAGAGATTATTAAAACTTGCAAATCTTCGGACCTCTCAGTTCTCCAGAGAATCGTAAGTCAGGCTGGTCAGCTGTAGCTGTCTTTACAGCTGGAAGGGAACTAGGGCAAGTAAATTTGTTTCTGAAGAAGGTAAGGTTAGATTAGGCCTTGAGGTATTTCAGTACATCAATAGTGGAGGTTCGGTCAGAAGGATGAAATAAAACATGTTTGTATAACATGATGATTTTTTGTCTGTTCTGGTTTATTTTGAAAACCGAAACATTTTGTACAAAAGAAGAATTTCTTGTTTATTTTTTCCCCGTAAATCCTTCCATACCCTACCTCAAACATTGATTCAATGATGTCTTTCTTTCCCAGGACCACTCAGATCTCCCAGCGAAGACCCGCATCACACACATATACATAAGTAGCTCCTACACACATGACAGAGTTATTGTGATCTGTACCTGGCAGTGAAGGTGTAGGAACAGTGACTGCCTTTAGGGTAGCTGGACGGGAACCTTGGCGAATACAGTTTCCCCTTCTCCGGGCCACTCAGCTCTCCGGAGAACTCGAAGTCACAGCTGCTACCTGGAACCCGTTCTCCCATTGTCTGGTACTTCCCTGCGAACAACGTCCTTAAATTTAGAAAAATTTAAATTAAAAAAAAAACATAAACTATTGTATTTGACATGAAAATTCGGGACCTAAAAGCACTCTCAACATACAGAAATGAAGAAACTGTAAATCAAGTACATAAGATTGCTGTATTAATTCTTTAATAGCTTTTTTTTTCTTCAGGTTAGAAATTTAACAGTTATTGAGTAAGTAACTGTTCATCGACAACTTCTTAAAATGAATTTACTGAGTTATTTTTAAGTACCACAATCATGTACGGCGAACAGATTTTATTTCTTAAATCAGAACCGTTACTCTCCTCTCACTCAATAACAAGTTTCTTAAACAATGATCTGAAAAAAATATGTCTGCAATACGCCACTCACGATATGTAAGAGATTTGACTGGAACAGATTTGTTGAAATTTGGCATACAGTATCTATCTGTTACGAAATATTGCCGAATTCCATATCAGTGGACCATCAACAGATTCTGTTCTAAACTTCACTGACTAAGCTTTTATTCGCGATAAGCGAGAGATCCATATTGGGTCTCTAACCCGCAGACTTTGCAAGTCCTATACACAATATTGCAGGCTTTTAGTTGGATTTGAGAAGCAATAGCTGTTTTAAAGAACTTGGCGTAATTCTCAGAAAATATATGTAACAAAAGCTGAAGAATATACCCCAGAGATATACATTTGAGCCAGACAACATTCTCTAATTCACTGAAGCACTAATAAAACAGGATTGTATATCACATCTTTGAATCCTTTGTGGAGTCTTCAATAAGCTATATCTTCCTATAACCTCTCAATATAGTGCCAGTCGGCATCAAAGATTGTTCTCTGACCAGTCCAGACTGGTGAACTTCCTCGGACTTCGTGGGCTGATGACCTCTTCGGGCCACACCATTAACCATTCACAGCTAACCTTACAAGAACCCCGCCAGCCCAGCTTTAAAGATGGAAGGTGTGCGAAGGGACCTTGGTTGGCTGCCAACACTTAGCGCAACTTAGATATAAGTAGCTGTGGACTTCCATGATCAATGAATTATTACTAAGGGCTGTACAAACCCCTATCATCAAATTTAAAAGTATTCGGAAGCAGGTGTTGATTCCAAAGTGGAATGGTGAGACGATGCCAACAACAACCCCTTATAAAACTCAATCTTCACCATTTCCAAAAATATCTCGAATTTGAAAATAAAGATAGGCATTTGTCTTGAATGCCCACGAAGGAACCAAGGAAAGGCTTTCTCTCAAAAATGTACCACACCCTAACACCCCCATCTAAAATGCAGTTAGGAGAATGTAGTAGAACAGGTATTATTTGCCTAAAAACGGTACAACCACCTTTAACGATACACATATCATCGTTAACCACTATATGTATTTCCAACCAAATTCAAAAACGTTGACATAATAATAAAATTTTTTCTACAAAAAGGCAAAAAGATGTAAAACCTTAGAATTTGACACAAATCCACTAGATCCGATGAATTGTTCTTTTCAATACTATGAATGCTTTGACGCATTAAGGGGATACAGAAAAAATATTTACAAAAAAATAAAAAATTTATACTAACACATTTCAAAAATAAATTTGCATCGGATATGATTCCTGATCTGATTTTAAACTTTTAAATATGTTTAATTATGTGTCTGGTTTTTAACTGGAACCCTAATTTTCATTACCGTCATTTTAACGATCCAGCGAGCGGAATTTTATTAAAACGTAAATAAATTTGTTTCACAGCATAAAAATGAATATACAAAATAAATTCCTTTCTTCATTAAAGCACCACTAATTAGATTTACCTGGAAATTTGTATAAAATATTTTTACCCTTTCGGCCAATATGTAATTTGAAATTCTTGCAGATTTAAATGACACTCTAATTCGGATTGGAACTATTTGTAATTTTTATCAAAACAAATAGTCTTGAATTCAAAAAATCTTTGTAAAGTAATATTAAATATAATAATCAAATCATTAATTAATTAAATTAACCCATGAAATCATGGTGGGAGAATATATCGTCATTTCAATTAACCGCCCAAGAAACTAAAAAATAAGCCAAATTCAGAAGTTGAGTTTCTGAGAGCCAATCATTGAATTTAAGGTCAGAGTGAGGAGGGAAGGTAAAACTTTGAAATCTATATTTTGCAACTGCGAGAGTAACAAAAGATATTTATCCAACATACTATCATTTTTGGACAAAAAACAAACAATTTATTAAGAAATAATCCTAAAATTGTAAGTAAGTTACTTATGCCCCCTCCCCAACACTTTCATTAGAGAAACAAAGCTATAAGTTTTTTTATTCAAGCCTTATTGAAGACAATGGTATCAAGCTTGTGGGAGGTAATAAAATTGTGCAGTAAAAATAAAATGACTGAGCAAATTGAAAAATAGCCCATATCTTCCTTATTATTGATATTATGGCAAATAATAATTTCCAAAGAACACCATACAGGGACCAAAAAATAATAATCTTGTCTGCCGAGCACTCTCATTTTGTCGTGTGCCCAAGGTTACAAATAAACATCCTAACATATATTTTTTCCACGGGCCAGAGATCAGAAAAACAAATGCCCCAAGTGATATTTCAACTGATATACTCAGGTAATATTATAAAAAATCAAACTGATATTTAATATTGGTAAGTCTAGGATGAGTTAAACTACGAACATAAGCAAATATACTGCTACTGCAGTTGAGAGCAAGACAAGTTTTTTTCGAAAGTTTTTTTTTTTTATTCGTCAGTTATAAGTAAATTTCTTAGAAAAAATATTTTTTGATTGACTTGATAATTGTGTCTTGGTTTTTCAACCATACGAAACATCTTCAGATGAGTTGCTCAGATTTCTACATAATCATTTTTTGTCTTAATTCCACAATATACTCAAGACAAGATTTTCAGACATTCAAAGATGAGAAACAAAACTTTGTACAGCCCTTTCAATCTTTCTCCCTCGGCGATGCAACGTTGGCAACAACGGATAAAGAAAAATCCGAAATAAATATTTATTTGGTTGTGGTTTGTTATCTCGCGTAAATTTTAAATTATTAATGTGAGGAAATAGAATAAAAAAAATCTATCTGTCCCATCCAGGACTCGAACCTGGACCTCCTGCTATCCGGGCCAGTATGCTAAACCATTACATCACAAGGACTAGCTAGATATCTCATTAAATTTCCTCTACACTAGCATGAGCCTAACCCACGAGAAAGACGAGTACATCGTCTTAAACTCGAAGGAGCTGACATTGTCAAGCTATTTGTCGACTCTCGTCATTTATCAATTTAATTTTAAGACGATGTATTCGTCTTAAATGGAAGCAAACCGGCACGGATAGCAGGAGATCTAGGTTCGATTCCTGGCTGGGACAGATAGATTTTTTTATTCTATTCCCTCTCATTAATTGTTTAAAAATCCGAGATAATTGGCCATCATTTCCAAAGTTTGTTATTTACTCACGTTCCCTCTTACAAAAATTCCAAGATTTATAAATTGACAAATACCTTCAATGCTGTCCTTGACATCAAACGCCTTCACTCCTTCAGAAGTTAAATATTGCATTCACTCTCAGAGAGTGGTTGTCGGCTACAAAAGAGCATTATAACCTTCCTCGAAATGCAGGGATCCTCGAGTATATCTGTATCTGTTCGTTTCGCATGAACCATTTCCCTTCACTTTGGAAAATGGATCAAACGAATCTTCTTCAATACCCAGGAAGTATCTTGTGAAATGAAGAAAAAATGAAAAATTTTCAAAGGAGTTTAGTCAAAACATTTCAATTTAATAACGACTAAATCTGAAATAAAATAAAATAATAAAAAAAAGTCTGTAATTCTAGTACTGCGTTATCCAAGAGAGTTAGCTATGTTAAATTATGTATTTATATCAATACAAAACATCCCTCTTGATTGGTTGGAAAAGAAGAGTGGGAGTAACACTCAACCTTCGTAAATATCATCTTAGTAAGCATTTACGTTAAAATTTTATAGGACGTAAAAGTAAACAATTTACATTTTACATATTTTATGTTCTCTAAGCTTTTCCTCTATTAACAATAGAAAAATTTTGAATTTAAATTTTGTTCTTCTTACAACCACCCTCCCCCATTTCTTTATACACTTTTAATTAAAAATTATTTCTTTTAGATTTTGCAACGTAAAGTCTTAAACTGAATTTGATTTTAATAATTTAAATTAAAGAGACCTCGCCCGTCATTAAATACAAATTTATTTGAAAATGTTATGAATTATATATGTTATAAAATTATGTTCCATATTGATTTTTTTTTACTCTTTTATTTCGTAACGCTGAAAATAAAGAAGATATTATGATTTTAGTTTTGGTCATCCATCTAAACCTTCTCTTCTAGTATAACGAATCTTGTCATTAGCAAACTCCTTCTACGCTTTGCAAAAATAAGCTTTAACTGAACGGATCCCGTATTATATTATATATATTTGTGTGTGTGTGTGTGTGTGTGTGTGTATAAACACTCGCGACGACGATATATAATAATCAAGAACAGGTCACCAGTCTCTCTTCACTCCTCACTGACAAAGGGCGCGAAATCACCGACAATTTTACTCTTTGTGATTTTTTTTCTTCTTGTGTATGCGCAGCACACTCTATCCCACTTGTTTTTGATTACATTATATGTATTGAATGGATGTTACTTAATAGAAACTTGATACCATTCTAATACTATAATAGATACGTAATGTTTTCGGAGAAAAATTTCTAATTTTTTATTTTTCTAACGTTTTTTTTTGTTTTTTTTTTTTCAATCATACCATGTATCTCTCATAGAACTGAGTACATTTGGAGGCATAGTGCCGAATGTTGGGAAGCCACAAAGAGACCTGGGACCAGTCATGCGAATTTAGCTGGCGCAGTCAGGGGCCATGAGATAATTCACGCGAATCGCCGTGTCTAGCCTCGAGGCGAACTCCAGGACACGTCTCGATAAATATCGGCTCAGCTGGAAGCAGAGAGCTCTCTGCTGAAACGGGAGAAATAAACCTGTTCGCTGAGAGCATTGCAGCTGTGGAAGCCTGGTGAAGGTGGAGCTCCAAGTACTGATTAAGAGATTAGGAATATAATCAGTTGGTATTTGACTCGGAGTAATATAAGTCGAACTTACTTACGTGGACTTCTTAATGACTGCAACCCTAAATATGACTGATTTGCGCTTACCATCAACAATAAGAAATACAACAACTAACTGTAAATGTATGCTATTTTCTTCTATAAATTATTACTAGAAAACTATATAT
>KZ807522.1:351287-362448 GCA_000696205.2 Oncopeltus fasciatus | reverse complement strand
TATATATATAAATTAACTATAACACTAATAATACGAGTATATTAATCATTTAGAAATTAGGTTTTCTTCAAAAGCTCCCTGCTCACTAACTTGTTCGATTTGCTCGAATTAGAGAATCTTTGGCTTGCGAAGACAGATAAAATAGACTTTGACAATTATTAGTGCAAGGGAATAGAATAAAAAATCTAATCTAACTGTCACAGGCAGGATCTAATTGCACCGGCCCGGATAGGAGGAGATCCAGGTTCGAGTCCTGGCTGGTTAGATCTAACTAGACAGTTAGATTTTTTAACCTATTCCCTTGCACTAAAAATTGTTAAAATGTACCTGGAATTAAATACCAAAAAAAAAAATTTATAAAGTAGACTCTGTTCTTATCCACTTCACTCAAGTTTTGCAATGAGTTCAATCAATCGTATTCTTAGGAAAGGCGATTCCTTAAATTTACAGATTTTTTGTAGATAACATTTTCTCTTCCTTGGGAAAGATGTATCTTAACACGCTAGCTAAAATACTGAAGTAGATAAGTAATTAGTACCTCATTAGTGTTTTATTTTTGTGGTTTCGGTCAAAGTAGATCTAAAAAATACAATATATAAAAAATTGTATTTGTAAAATTATTTGTCAAATAGTTTAATATTTAATTTAATAATATTTATTATTTAATATTAGTCAACTGTTTCGGCTTAGATTGTCAGCCATCTTCAGGGCTATCATGAAGGCTAGAGAGGACATCTTGCCACTGTGATCACATGTTCATGAAAGTGCCATTTAATCTCACCCAAGCCTGTATGCCTAACCCATTTTGTCGGACAACAATCCGGAGAAGGCCGTCCGTCAATTCAAACAGGGATGACCTCGGTGCCTCCAGGCATTAAATTAATGGTGAAGTGTCAATGGCCCTTCATAATGACTGTTATTATGTTATATTATTAGATACATACATGATAAAATTATGTAAATAATAGTATTTCATTACTGTATTTTAATACTTAATCAATGTTTAATGAATTTGTTTCTCGCAGTAAAAATAACCTTAATAGTAACTTACTCGAAATTAAAAACAATAAATGCATATTTTTAAATATCTAAATAAACTCCATATTTAGTTTATGGATATTTCTACCGCATTAAAGTTCATGTTGGGAAATTCTCTTCTCTCAGTGTTGCATCTCCTTGGAAAGTGAGCAGAAGATGTGGAGGGTGGAGGAGGTGCACGTACTCAGAGGGGTTGGAAGATGGGGATTGGGCGAGCACCAACTTGGCCCATCCACAGAAGCAAGGCCAGCACGTGACCCAGAGCAGACGTAACTTTTCTTTCGTATCCCCGCTCTCCGGGAATAAATCATTCCATTAGACCCTCCTTCCTGCCGAGTCCATTATCATTTCTTCTGCACACTTCTTTCGCTCCTCAGACAGCAAATAGAAGTGCAGGCGATTGTGCTCCAACTGACCAAACACTAAATCGGGATATTCCTGAAAGATTCTAAGATATTCCATTCTCCTATAGCCTTCAAATCACCGAGTATTCTTCTCATAGTTTTTTTTTTTCTGTAAATCTGGTTTTTTTCTTCGATTTTTATTACTTCTTTTATTAGTCTTTTATTTTGACTAACTTCCGGTTCACTATATGGATGAAGACACTACGAGATGGAAGAAGAAGACTAAGGGGCAGTCGCTAAAAATGTAACTAGCTAGCGGGGTCAAGAGGTCTTGTGAGATCCTGTGAACTTTGGCTTCGGATTTTAACAGATCTAATCAATCTGTCGCGCTGAAGTAGGTATATAGAGTATGGACTATACATTTAAGCTCCTCTGGAATTGAGAGACTCCTCTAAGCACTAACCTTTCTTTTGACTAAAACAAGTCATACTCTCGATCCACACATAATACGGGAACGCGTACTTTGGGCTCCACTTCTCTATTATTAACGGACTCGTACAAAGAAAATCTCAGTTAGAAGTATATCTATCTTTGAATGGTTTGCCCTTGGGACGACGGAATTTTCAAGATATTCTATATTTCATCATATGTGGGAGTATGAGGAGAGTTAGTGAAACTTCTGGTCATTGCTCAGATCATTCATCCCTTCTCGTGATTCTTTGGGCAATTATGTTAATAACTTCCGCACAAGGATCAGTTCAGAGACACACTTAAGAAAAACCATCTCTTTGTCCATCAAGTCTCAGGTGAAGTATGTGACGGCTGTCGAACTCTACACCAAATCGACGAAAGAATCGTCAAGACATCTTCAGAAGGGCAGAGAAACGAAATATTTCAGCCTATATAGACAAAGAATACCAACAGACAGAAAGTGGTGCTTTCAAAAAAAAAAAATAAAGAATAAAATTGCTCTTCTAGCAGTAGTTAATCATCCCCTCTCAATTAAATCTGCTTCTACATGTAGTCTTATGTACACATTGCAGTAAGTAAATTTAAATTAACTTTTCTTTTGCCTAGAAATCAATTACAGTTCATATATAAATTAGTTTTCCTCACAGTACAAAGCATGCAAATCATAAGACTATTTGAAGGCGATTTACTAAAAAAAGTGACAAGTAAAATTAATATATTATGAAAATTAATTCCTTAAGTCAAATTAATCATTTAAATGTAAAAAAAAATAATAAAAATAAGAGTAACATCTCATGAGTAATATCTATTGTTTCAGAACTGAAAATAGAAAATTATATTTTTGTAAATCAAAGGATTTACCGTGAAATTTTGTACGTTATGCAAAACAACCTTCCGGTTTGGCAAGCGAAATGTCACCTGGTGACCTCTCGCCTTCCATCAAGAAGAAAAAAAGGATTATATGTATATGAGTTTTCATTAAGAATTTTAAATTTAATATTTAGTGCATAGAAAATCGCCCAACAATTCCTTACTGATCATAAATAGGTTTTGCGATTCATAATGTAATAATGATTACTCACTCGTTAGGAGGAAGATGGTTTTATGAATTTGACCATTTTAGCGACGACAAGGTAGATAAAATTCCGTAATTAATAGTTCAAATGGCAAAGAATTTTCAAAGGAAAATCTAAGAAATATAATTCTTAGGTATTTTGTAAGGCAGATATGGGTAAACTAATGACTTTTTGTTACATGTTTATCAGTAATGATCAAATAGCCGATACAAAGGAGAAAATGAGCTGGTCCTCCTTCGGCCGAGTCTAGGGCAGCAAAGAAGTAGTCTCACCCTATCGTAAAGCCGAAGAGGAAGCGACCAACACCGCTGTAAAACTCGACACAACACGGGACCCACACGTACCCAGGGGACCTGCTTTACGCCCTGCTTTTAATGCTCTACTATACTTCCCTGCCACAGGTAGGCTCCTAGGGAAAGTATATTTGCCGACTTTCGCCATTTCTAGGATTCAACAAAGCCTCTAGTAATGATGTTCAAAGGAGATCACCTTCAAATTTCAGCAGGAACATTCACAAAAATCGAAGAATATTAGTATATCCGTCATGCAAAAAATAGATCCAATTTCTGAATATTTCAAAAAGCAGCCTTCAACTTATAATTTTAATGCTGATGGCGAAAAAATCAAAATTAAATAAAGAATATCGACTAATTTTCAGTCAATTCTAAGTTTTATTACAGTTAGTAATAAAAAAATGCATTCTTCCACAAATACATTTTTTCATTCCTTGGAGTTACGGTACTGCCCATAATATTTAGTTCAGTCGAATGAAACTCAAAAAAGATTTGTTAATTGACAAAATATATATTTTAGCAGTTACGCTGGGTTATTGAACAAACAGGAGTTTGGGTTTCTCTTAACCGTGAATTTATATTTGAAATTATTTATTTTTCTTAATAAAATTTGAGATATTGCTATTAAATGAAGGACTTATTTCGCACACGAGATAAAACAAATGAATAGGAGTAGAGATAACCTGAGATCGAATAAATAACGTTTTTTCGATGATCGGATGTAATATTGAGTTTAGAACAATGAAACTCAATACAGATTTCTTTATTGGTAAATGATTTTTTGACGAGCAGGAGTAGGCTATTGCCTGAATTAGTTTTTTTGTTGCAGGGGTGTAATATTGATTCAAATGCGATAATGCTCAAGAGAGATATTTTGATTGATAAAAGTTATATTTTATAAGTGTGGGGAATATATTTCTATTTCATTGCGATAATGAAATAGAAAGTTTAAATGCAAATATTCACCAACTACAAAAACCGAATATTTCGCTTCGTGGGGGCTTTTTACTTGCAACTATTTCGGTAGTTAGGATGATTATATTGGACTTTTAAATCCCTAATATTATAGGTATTACGGAGAAAGTAGAACTTCATGCTGTAAGGGAAAAAAAGTTTTTTTTTTAAAGGCGTGGCCATTAACGCCAGTCTTCTATTACTTTAAACTAAAGAATTATCTTCCAACTGGTCTTAAATTTTTCGCTACTCCAGGCATGATTTGAGAAAGAAGAATGCTCAATTTTACAAACCGTAAACCTGCTTTTTCAAGATTTTGATAGGGGGGGGGGGGGAAGATACATCCCCAGGCTCTTATATTTAGAGACAATATCTATACTTGTAGATAAGAAAACATCATCTTTCTTTTATGGAATATCATAGATAGATAAGAACCAAAATTTATTACTCTAGGCTGCATAAAAATATTGGATAGGTTGTAGATTATTTTATTTTCTAATTTCATTTGAAAATTTAAACTTTAAATAATTTAAATATATAACTTATTTGTGTTATTGTCTTCTGAGATTTTCTCTTACTACGGGGTTTTCACCTGACTTTTGCCGTTTATCTAAAAAAAAAATAAATGGCGAGAAGCGAGAAGGACACAATGTCCTCTTCAGAGGCACTCCAGCCATTGTTGGGGAGGCTTTGTCAGAGCCGGCAGTCCCATCCATCCTCCCACCCCTAAGGTAATAAAAATCACACCCCCCATTGCACCAAAAATAGATCGACGCCGACTACCCCCTTCCACACACCCAAAAGCACACAGAGATTACGTTTCTCTGTACCCTAAGATTAAGATATTTTATTTTATTAGTTTCCTATGAGATTCAGATCCATTATATAAAATTATTACATTTACTGCAGAATAATCCATTTAAGTTAAGTTTATAATGGTTCATTGTACTAAGATAACAATTTTCTCTTAAATATAATATAAATTAATGCTGAGGGGGGTATTTTAAACCCAGCTGAAGATGATTACATATAGAAGCGAGAAAGCTTTTTGTATGAAAAATAAAGATTTTTTTTTTTTCACTTTTATTCATGTTCAATATGTTTTTTTTACTAAACCAATGAAATAGACAAATTTTAAGAAATATATAGTAAGATAATTTAAGTAGCTAAATCTTAAAGAGGGAAAAATCAGTTTCAAAACTTTCTGAAATGTTTTATTTTTAAATAATTTTTTTTTATTGACCTTTATCAAAAGTTATAATATAGCTATAATTGTTGTAATATGTATAATATGTTTATTATTGCTTGTAAGAATTATATGAATATTGATTTAAAAATTCAATGATTGAACTTTGAAAATAAATTTAAAAAAAATAAAAAGGTGAAGAATAAAATTTGTATAAAATAAATGTCAGTTGGAAAGAAGTTGGAAAGAACATATTTGAATTATTTTTAATGCTTGTGATGAATTTGGTGGACTGAGTGGGATTTGTGTAGTGAAGAGCTAATACTTGTGTGTTTGAAGGACATTTTGAAGGGGTGTAAATCTGCTGTTGACAGCTGTCTACGTCACTGGACAAAATAGGGCTAAGTGGTGAGGACGGCATTCAGGGGTGAGAGTTCACTTCCACCAATCTTGAATTATGTTTGAGTGATTAGTGATTAGAACCGTATTCGCTTTTCCTTTCTTTTGACCCCATTCTCCTACTTCGGTCATCAAACCGTATCTGCTGTCTCAGGCCCCACTCAGTCCAGCCTAAATTAAAAAAAAAAACTGATTTCTCAAGTACCCTTCACAACGAAAAACGGGAAATAACACCCCTCCACCGTCTGTAATTACTAATTTATTTATTTATTGCATAAGAGTAAATTTATTTTGCCAGTTTTCTTATTAGTTCCTTTAAAGATGCATTGGAGGCTCCAGACATAGGTTTATATTCTTGTAATTTGATATATCCCATTTTACCAAGTACAAAAGTAAATTTAAGAAAAGGTTACTGTTAACCATCTATCGGCTGATGACGTCTTCTTCTTTGACATTTTTTTTTTTTAATCTTTATTTTATTTTATTTTTTTAATATTTATTCCCTTGAAAAAACGAGGAAAAACAGATAACTTGTATTGTGATTATTAATTTTATTTAAGTTCAACACCTCTTCTAAGGTTGGTATTTAAAACACCTACTAGTGGTTTATTATTAAACCTTTAGCTCTCTTTGTGTATAGCTTTTTGACTTTGTTCACCAAAAGTAAAATTTAATTTCAATTTATCTATTCAATAAGAAATCCAATAAGTTTGACTTCACCTTACATATACTTTCTAAAGGATTCGAAATAGGCCTTCTCCTATTTACCCTGGTGACAGGGGAATCATATAAATTTTAACTTAGGCCCCACACACGTACCGACATAAATTCACAAGCATTTTCATTTTGTCAGGTTACTGTTGAACTCGGGCTGTCTACCCTGGCTCTATCGCGTTTCGCCTTTGTCTTTTGTTCTGTGGTTTCTCTAGTATAAAAAAAAAATTAAATAAAAAGGATAAAAGGATATCTTAATCACAAGGACCTCCCTGATATATTTCAAAGGATGGATATAATTTTATATATTTGATAATTTTAAACTAACTTTATTTTGTTTTATAAAAATATTACATCAAATTCATCATCATTCATCATAAATTTACTCAATATTTCAATGGACATTCGGACTTTCTTCTTCACTTTCTTGACGCTTAAATACTCAGATTATTCATTTATTTACAAACAAATTTAACTGAATATCTTTATAGTTTTACTTGCTCAAATTAGTTGTTGTTAGCAGCAAACAAGCATATATCCCTCTTGAAAAATTATTTGTTCTTCGCCGATATTTAGAATGTATTAAATCAAGCAAGTTGCAGATACCAATACCAATGAAATTGTCACAATATGTGGAAGCTTTTTCTGTATAAGGGTGGGGGTGGGGGAGCAAATATTCGCCATCTTGATAACATATCCAAATCTAATAGCAACGTGAGTGACACATCACTTATCGATTAATTGACAGAATCCGATCGCTCTCGCTGACAATTGCTCAGCTCAACAGCCTTCTGCTCTTGTGTTGAGCTAATACTGGCAATATAACGGATTCATTATAGGATACTCGCCAAATTATATCTATGCCATGTAATATATACATAAGTAGTATATAACAATCTAATATATATTAAACATTATAATTATATTGCTATAGTATATAAATAAACATATATATAATAGCGGACCCGGCAAACTTCGTTTTGCCAAAAAAAAATTATTTTTTAGGGCGTTGCTGGCCCTAAACAAACATTAATGTTGTATTATCACACGATTTAATTAGAGCTTTTAACGAAATTTACGGCCTTCAAATAAAAAGTCATGGTATACCTATCATAAAGTTTTTTCCACAGAATAATTTACATATGGTGTAGATAAGGGCTCAATAAAAAAAGAAACACGTATTTAAGGCAAATTGGAAAATATATTTATTTATTACTTCATCTTAAGGCCAGCGGATAGACAATGTTTTTTGTTTTTTAATTTGGTGTAAATACGTACGAATTTTTTGGCGTTCCATTTCGGGAGCAAGCCACATACAACTGGCCGTATGGAAAACATGAATTTTCAAAAATTAAGCCAGCAATAGTCAATGATTGGCCTTTTGCTTTGTTGATGGTAATAGCAAAGGCAAGACGCAAAGGGAATTGGAATGGTAAATCGCTGGAAATCAACGGAATTCGTGGAATAAGTACGTCTTTGTCTTTGAATCTTTCACCGATTATTGTTGACTCGATTAAATTTGGTGAACAGTTTTTGATGGTCAATCTGGTTCCGTTGCATAACTTTGGTGCGTTTATGTTGCGAATGAGAATTAACGGTGATCCAACCTTTAATATAAATACATGCGGTGGCATTCCTGGTGGTTCAAATGAATTCACAAATTCAGTGGGATAATTGACGGCTTGTTCTTCATACATTACTGTGTCAATCGATTTGTATTTGATAAATTTGCCGGGCAGCTTCAATTTAATTTGCTCATTGAGCTTGTTGACATCATCATTTTTTGGTGCCAAAACACTCGAATCCCCCAGCAGATTCGGTTCTATTTGAATCATTCCGTAAACACATGATCCACGGGCCTTGCGGTGAACTGAACACAAATTCACCATACAAAAAAAAAAATAAGTGTATGTAATTGGTGGTGCAATATGAAAACTTGATTTTGCCACGACCCTCCGCCCACAGGCATAAAACCAAAAATCAGACTTCACAGTGTCACCCGCCTGAATATTCCCTGAAAATTTCATCAAAATCGGGCCAGCCGTTTTAAAGTCCATACGTTACATACATACACACATCCTATTATATATATATATATATATATATATATATATATATATATAATGTGTATATTATTGTGTTGTAAATGTTTGTTGAAAAAAAAAATTGAACTAAATATGTAGACTTTACTAGCCCTTCCTCCTTCTTTTTCCTAGATAAGGATCCAAGTAAGGTCCAACGAGCCCTTATAATTCAGATTAGCCAATCTTGGTACGTTGTGAAAACGCCTATAAAACAGTTCCTACATACATGAGAAAAACCAACCAACATTGCAGGAGCAAACCTAATCAACAAAGTTTTAAACAATTAATGAGAGAGAATAGAATAAAAAATCTATAGGTTTTTTTTATTTACGTGGGATAATAAACCACAACCAAATAAATATTTTACTAATCAACAAAGTTTCTAAACTCAATCATAGCTCGTGGATCTTAGAGTAGAGCTAGTTTGAACAATCAAAATCTGTAGGTCACCACAGGCAAGGGCTACCCTGACGGCTAAGAAGAAGAGTTATAGGTTACCCTAATGAGACCAAGAAGTCTAAGTGTAGCAACACTTCCTGGCAAGGTATGTGGCTAGGATGTGACTAGGATTTCAGCGTTGGTCCTCCGTGTCCGTTTCCCAGATCGTCTTTTATCGAGAAATTGAAGGCTCCCGAATTTGGTTACTTAGTTAACATTACTTTCTTCGACAGGGCACAAACAATAGAAATAATAACTAGTAGCATAAAAGAAAATGGGTAATGTTCTTAACAAATTAGCAGATTATAGTGTATGGGAAAATCTCCCATAACCGAGGAAGTGGAGCCTACATTTCAGTCATTCAATACGTTTTTAAAGGTTAATTCAGTCGTGTTTTTTTCGTAAAAGAACAAAAAAGATTTACTGAGTCGAGCAGACATATGCAATTCACTTCTTATGACATTTATTCTTAGCTTACTCATTCGAAATTAGCACTATGTCTTCATTTTTTCTGCACATTAACCTATGACAAAAATCGTACTCTACTTTTCTTTCTCTTTGTATTTCCACACAAAACGTTCATAATTTATTACAAGCACTACACCCCCAAAAAATTAAATTCCAAAAGTAATATTTTTTTTATCTGGATGAATAAATTTTGATAATACACTCCCATAAACGTGTGTGCGTGTGCGCAGTGTTGTGAGTTCCTGCGGTTATTGAAACATGACTAAAGGGAAATCAAATTATGAGTAATTCTATTTTTGTATTTTTTTTTTTTTTTTTTACAATATCTTAAATTTATTCTCTTATAGTTCAGTTTTTTTAGTTTGTGATTCAAGGTAAAATATTTTGTACCCTTATATCTCTGGGTAGTTTGATATGTGCCTTCTGTTTTTGATAATCAATTCTTGGCGTATCTTAATTCCTCGAGATTCGAGAAGAAATTCGCTGACTCTGTTTTATGAATGTCAGTAGTAGCTGGTGAAAGACAAAGATTCACTCACAAATAAGTGTGTGTCTCATTTCTGTGCGCGTCTCTTGAGCCATTTTGAGAAATCGCTTTCTATTTTCTGTTTCTGTTTCGCAATTCGAAGTTCACCGAGTCCCAGTCTCGAATCGAGCTTTTTAATTTTGGAGCTCACTACACTGCACTGTGGAATGGCTTTGTGAGTCCACGTCATCAGATGTTTTGTCCCATTTCTGTTGGCAATAAGCAAGCGAAATGTCGTATCAATATTACCATTTTCTTTGATTATGCTTTCTGCCACGGTTTCCAAACATGCTATTCCTGGAATGTTAATTTCTCTGTGATCAAAGCCACTACCAAAGCTGGATTTGTTTGTCGAGAACAGAATTATTTTCAGGTGGTAATCACCGTGGTCAGTTGGATCAAACAAGCGACGACTATCGTACCTTCCTCTTCTGTTTGAGGCGCAGTTCCAAGATAAGACCTGTGTAGTGCTCTTCACATCGCAAACAAACAGACGGAATGCAGTAGGCAGATTTGTATTTCTCCTCAATATCTCTCTAGTTGTGAAGTCCAGATCTGATAGTTTCTGAAGAACGAGTTCTCTGTGCAGCCACCCCGAACCTTCCTTAGCCCTGCAAGTACTCCAAAGTACCATTTTACTACTATTAACTTTTTTTAACTCTTCTTTTTCCTTTGAAAAGTCAAAGGTGTTCATTTTGTCTTTTATGTCAGACAGGTTTATCTTCCTGTCTTTGCACATTTTCTTCCTAATTGAGCCGATGCTTCAAAAAATATATTAATAACACTGAGTAATTTGTAACCTTCTGCTTCGATTGAGTCACTCCTACTTGACATTTAGAAGACTTATCAATGGGTTTCCTTCACTTTTTCCACGACATTGCTACAGGACTGTTGAGTCAAACTGGAAATTTAGCGAGACACTTGATTAGAAAGACAATGTCAATTACTGAAGATACTTCCCTGAAGTATAGTACTAAACAACACGTTTCTAGCTTCCAATAAAATCAAAAGCTTTCTAGAGATCATAATAAAGTAACATATGTTTTCGTAATAGTTTGCATTCAATATCAGCTACAGAAGAAAAAAGAAAAAATACTGTCAATGCTGTATTTTTTCTCGAATCACAGTTAAATTTTACTTATATATTTCAATAAATATGCTTATATATAT
>KZ807522.1:309242-351124 GCA_000696205.2 Oncopeltus fasciatus | reverse complement strand
CCCCCCCCCCCCCCCTCTCATCTTTCGATTTCTACTGTCACTCCAATCGGAAGACCGTAATGTTTAAATTATAAAAAGAATCACCAATAATTTAAGAAAACTATTCATTCAAAAATACAATCATGATACAATAAATTTGTCCAAGTTCTTTAACGAAAGAAAATTGATCAGTCGTAAATTCTTATTTTCGTAACAATTAGCGCTATGGGAATATATGTCACACATAAAAGGATATTTTCAAACAATTAATGAGAGGGAATAGAATATAAAAATCTATCTGTCCCAGCCAGGAATCGAACCTGGATCTCCTGCTATCCGGGCCGGCGTGCTTAACCATTACACCACCAGGACGCGTTAGTTGTCTCATTCAATTGGGATCAGCTGTCATTTCTTTCTGATGCGAGCTATATGGATTCAGTAGCTGGTGGATATTCTCTTGAACATTTTTGAAATTTAAGGAACAGATGTCTATAGCAAAGATTACTGTTGGTTCCTTATTTGTGGATCTCATGGACTAGACTGCCTGCTTCAAAATATTGTCCAATACCTCCGATTCAGTTTGGCACAGAGCTAACTGCCTAGTGGATCCTCTCAACTTTTGAAAGAGTCGAATTATTAGAAGTGTAAATTGAAAACTTTATATCAAAACATGAGAAAAACAATTAGGAAAATTAGTTGAGAAACTAATAAAAGTATAATTCAAATGTAAATCTATTTAATAGGGTAAATCTTGCTCGAAAATTGTGTAATTTGGAAGGTAGGGAATCGTGTATTTGAATGTTTGTGCGCAACCATGTACACACATGGCTATTCCGAAATCTTGTTAGTGAGGGGACTTCAAACTTGAAAATTTTGTAATCTATATTTCCCGCCAAATCACTAATTATATTAAAAAAAATTACGGGTTGTTGTAATTATAGAAGTACGAACTATTCAGTATTTTTATTAGCGTGTCATTTTCAATTAATACTTATAAACATGGTTTACGAAAAAAAATATATGAAAGCTTTGTATGCATCTGATAATATGCAGAGAATTGTGAAAGGCTTTTGTTTCTGAAAACTCACAGTTTATGTGAGACAGTCCTTTCATTTGCAGAAGACATATATGTTACATAATTATTTATCGAGGGCTTTTGTATTGTCTCAACATTACTCATTACTTGCATTTAATATGTAAATCCATATTGTTTTACCTCTGTTACATACATATTGTAAACATACTTCTACTCTCCCTGGCATACCTCGTTCATCCCGACCACCCTCCCTGACGCCTCCAGCCAGTTTAGTTAAATACATCTACTCTCGGTCTACACATAACAAATCTAACATATACATATGAATTTCTATCTGAAGTAAATTAATCGATACTCATTGATGTAGATCACCATTAAATAGATCCTTTTTAGCGAATTCCGAAGACGTAAGTAGTCAGGATTTTTCTCAAAAAAGAATTTCGTAATTGGTTTTCGATATTATTTCCAACCATAACTACTTGATAATAAAAGCATTGGCCGCTAAAACATTTATGTGTCTTCAATGATTACAATATTAATAAAAATATATTAATACATATTATATTATGAATAACTTTTCATTTTCAACAATAAAGTTTGACGCGTTTTAATACAAAGAAAAATGTAGGGCTGAGATCGTTGAAAAGAAAATTTCAACAGATGGGGGTGACGGTTCACCAGAAATTCTACGTCGTGATAAAATTTTTTAGCAATTGTCCACAGAAATATCTAGTAATTTACGTTACTTCGGAGTAGCGGCACTGGGCGTTCTCTCCCAAGTATGTATACTTACTTACTGAATGTAACAACCAAATAAATAAGAAAAAAAAAAAAATCACGTTAGTGCTATGAGGCGACATTATTTTTCGAATTCGAAATGTCATTATCGAATCGAACATTGAAGGTGCTCGTGTATGTGTGTGTCGAAATTTTTAAAATTGGTTATTATCTTGGTTTTGCAAATGTAAGCTTCGTCTATAACAAATTCATTAGTGGCTAAAATCGGTTGGGGGGGAGGGGGTTAGCAAAGGTCCCCCAACCCCTAATACCCCCCCCCCGGTATTTTGGGCCATCAACTGTCAGGTTGTTAGGCCCTTCAATATTTTCTTCCTTTCCTTTTTTCATTTTGATGGAATGTAAACACAATCCTTCTTCAATTTTACAACTACTATCATTAATACTCACTTCAACTTCTACTAAACTTAATACTCCCCTTCATTAATATATACATTGCCGTGTTAAACTTGACTGAATATATATTTTGTAGTATTATGTACTTTCATGTTTATGAGTTTAGTTATTTAAAATATATTACATTATAACTGTATTTTATGTAAATATACACAACCTCATATACTTATGCAGCCATAATATAATTATATACATACACACACACACACACACACTCAGATGTAAGAGGAGTACAACCTACAAAATGTTGAAAATGACCATTTGAAATGTAATGTAATGTATGAAGTATATATAAGTACAGATTGTATTTTCACTTCGCCTCCACAATTCCCAGTAAATTGAGGAAGTTATATACATGGAGGTTCGTTGGTCGTTGAGTACTATGCTGGAGAATTAGTCAGAGTTTCGGCCAGGATGAGAAAAATAAGATACTCCAAAATTGTTAGGCAATTATTTTATTATTGGCGACGTTTCGACTTAACTGAACCATAAACCTTCCTGGGAGATCTCTTCAAACATCACTATCATCCTGATGATGACTTAGAAGTTAAGTCGAACAATAATTAAATAATTACCCAAAAATGTTGGAGTATTTTATTTTTCTGATCCTGGCCGAAACCACTACTAATTGACTAATTTCTATTGCATTATTTACGCAAATAATGCAATAGATTACGATGTGTGATCAGCCGGAACTGCTTATAACGACTACATCTTTTATGCTTTTTTTTTTTCCAGTTTATACAATTTATCATTTACAAATAATGAAATTAACTGTGGTGTGTAATCAAATTTTAGTGTGTAAATTTTCTACAAGATTTTCATTATTCATTAATTTCATTATTTAAAAAAAAGACGTATCAGATAGAACGAGAAACTAACAAATAGGCGACAATGTCAGCTCCTTCGAGTATAAGACGATATGGTATATTCGTCTTACTTGGGGGTTTAGACTCGAAGTAAAGTGCGGGGAGCTGGGGAGATTAACTAGCAGGTCTCAATTGTGTAGTTGTCAGCATACTTGCATACTTGGATTCGATTCGCGGCCGGGGTAGTAAGATTATTTTTCTGGCTCCCTTTGCATTTATTTCACAAAATATATCATTTACAGTTTTTTTATTTGACTCCATAGATAGATTATTATCCTTTAAATTTACTTATTTTAGCTAAATTAATAACGAAAAGTAAATATTTAATTCAAATTAAATTTGATTTACCTTTACACCTAATTGTAGTGATCTAAGAATTTTCGTCACTATCAATAGCTGACCTTGAGAGTCATTGATCACCTTCTCTCCTCTTGGGATTGACATCGAATGTCATTTCTACCTCATTGTGAACAAAATTACGAAATGTTTTATTTAACAGAATGTAATAAATAGATGAAAATTTGAATAAGAAAATCAATAGCTGACGTAAAACCATTCAAAAGTTGAAAGTTCGTCACAGGAACCTAAGCTGCAAGGCCTGTGGTGACATTATAAACGTTTAGACAAGTGTGAATGGTAATATTGTCAGCATCACACAACTGAAATCCGAAGTCGGAAAACCGCAGTTTGGACATATAGTTCGTACGAACGCTTCTACTTTTACACTTTTTGAAGTGTATCGATAACCAGTTATTCCTTGTCAGTGTTTAAGGTTATCTTTTTTTCATAAAATATAATAACAACGAAATATTGAATTAATTAAGTTTCAGTAAGTGTAACTGCTCAACCATTTATTGCTCTTACTGGAGTATTAAATTAGAGATAAACCTTCAATTTCGATAAACTAAAATTTATCAATATTATTACTAATTATGTAATAATTTTAAAGTTAATTAAAATTATTAGCCAAGAGTTATTGGGTTTAAATAAAAATAATATTATAAATAAAGGATCAGGTTTCAGGTTATCGTCCACTCCCCATTAGTTCGAAAGTAGCAACACTTCCTGGCAAGGTATGTGGCTAGGATGTGACTAGGATTTCAGCGTTGGTCCTCCGTGTCCGTTTCCCAGATCGTCTTTTATCGAGAAATTGAAGGCTCCCGAATTTGGTTACTTAGTTAACATTACTTTCTTCGACAGGGCACAAACAATAGAAATAATAACTAGTAGCATAAAAGAAAATGGGTAATGTTCTTAACAAATTAGCAGATTATAGTGTATGGGAAAATCTCCCATAACCGAGGAAGTGGAGCCTACATTTCAGTCATTCAATACGTTTTTAAAGGTTAATTCAGTCGTGTTTTTTTCGTAAAAGAACAAAAAAGATTTACTGAGTCGAGCAGACATATGCAATTCACTTCTTATGACATTTATTCTTAGCTTACTCATTCGAAATTAGCACTATGTCTTCATTTTTTCTGCACATTAACCTATGACAAAAATCGTACTCTACTTTTCTTTCTCTTTGTATTTCCACACAAAACGTTCATAATTTATTACAAGCACTACACCCCCAAAAAATTAAATTCCAAAAGTAATATTTTTTTTATCTGGATGAATAAATTTTGATAATACACTCCCATAAACGTGTGTGCGTGTGCGCAGTGTTGTGAGTTCCTGCGGTTATTGAAACATGACTAAAGGGAAATCAAATTATGAGTAATTCTATTTTTGTATTTTTTTTTTTTTTTTTTACAATATCTTAAATTTATTCTCTTATAGTTCAGTTTTTTTAGTTTGTGATTCAAGGTAAAATATTTTGTACCCTTATATCTCTGGGTAGTTTGATATGTGCCTTCTGTTTTTGATAATCAATTCTTGGCGTATCTTAATTCCTCGAGATTCGAGAAGAAATTCGCTGACTCTGTTTTATGAATGTCAGTAGTAGCTGGTGAAAGACAAAGATTCACTCACAAATAAGTGTGTGTCTCATTTCTGTGCGCGTCTCTTGAGCCATTTTGAGAAATCGCTTTCTATTTTCTGTTTCTGTTTCGCAATTCGAAGTTCACCGAGTCCCAGTCTCGAATCGAGCTTTTTAATTTTGGAGCTCACTACACTGCACTGTGGAATGGCTTTGTGAGTCCACGTCATCAGATGTTTTGTCCCATTTCTGTTGGCAATAAGCAAGCGAAATGTCGTATCAATATTACCATTTTCTTTGATTATGCTTTCTGCCACGGTTTCCAAACATGCTATTCCTGGAATGTTAATTTCTCTGTGATCAAAGCCACTACCAAAGCTGGATTTGTTTGTCGAGAACAGAATTATTTTCAGGTGGTAATCACCGTGGTCAGTTGGATCAAACAAGCGACGACTATCGTACCTTCCTCTTCTGTTTGAGGCGCAGTTCCAAGATAAGACCTGTGTAGTGCTCTTCACATCGCAAACAAACAGACGGAATGCAGTAGGCAGATTTGTATTTCTCCTCAATATCTCTCTAGTTGTGAAGTCCAGATCTGATAGTTTCTGAAGAACGAGTTCTCTGTGCAGCCACCCCGAACCTTCCTTAGCCCTGCAAGTACTCCAAAGTACCATTTTACTACTATTAACTTTTTTTAACTCTTCTTTTTCCTTTGAAAAGTCAAAGGTGTTCATTTTGTCTTTTATGTCAGACAGGTTTATCTTCCTGTCTTTGCACATTTTCTTCCTAATTGAGCCGATGCTTCAAAAAATATATTAATAACACTGAGTAATTTGTAACCTTCTGCTTCGATTGAGTCACTCCTACTTGACATTTAGAAGACTTATCAATGGGTTTCCTTCACTTTTTCCACGACATTGCTACAGGACTGTTGAGTCAAACTGGAAATTTAGCGAGACACTTGATTAGAAAGACAATGTCAATTACTGAAGATACTTCCCTGAAGTATAGTACTAAACAACACGTTTCTAGCTTCCAATAAAATCAAAAGCTTTCTAGAGATCATAATAAAGTAACATATGTTTTCGTAATAGTTTGCATTCAATATCAGCTACAGAAGAAAAAAGAAAAAATACTGTCAATGCTGTATTTTTTCTCGAATCACAGTTAAATTTTACTTATATATTTCAATAAATATGCTTNATTATTAAAGAAAAAACTTTAATATTTTAGTTATTATAATCCCAGTAGAAATACTAATGAATGTGAACTACCCATAACTACTTGTGAAATAATCATCTCCATTTAGGTTGAAGAAAAGATGGCACACAAAAATAGATATGAGAGTTTATTGTCCCTTACAGAAGAAGTAATGTGCTGTACGTCGAAAAACTGTTGCGGAATAATGCTATTTTCATGTTTATATAAGTTAAGTCTTATTTATATAATTCCTCATAACTGACAATAGATAAATAGATTTTAAAAGAAGGGCAACGCAACATTAGACTAGATTTAGATCACTCGTAGAACCTAGATCTTACGGAAAAAGAGTTACAGAAAAAGAGTTGTTAACATATGGGAATCTGAAGAAGACACCTGTCGAAAGTATGCATGAAGGAGATACCAAAAACTGAATGTGCGGGGCTAGCAGAGAATGTTATCGAGTTTGTTCAAAAGTAGAGTTTTTTGACCGTAGGTATTACTATTAGATGATTTTAGTTGGGGTTTTGTCGAGGTAGATCCAAAAAAAAAAAAAAAAAAAAAAAATTAAATTTAAAAAGAAGTGTACTTTTCAAAAAAGATTATTAATAGTTATCGAGTTAGGTTTTCTTAGACTACATATTTTATTTTAAATATACAACTTATCAATAGCGAAAATTCAGTCCCATAAAATAAAATAAAAATTCGCTCTCCCCCTCCTTCTCTCTTATACAAATGGCAAAACCCATTTCCAATAATCTTGAGTTTCATAAATTTAATAATGAACCTTAAAAAATAAAAATACTAAAAAAGGAAAAATTAAGGTCTTAAATAATATAAAAGACTACTGGAAAATATTAAATATAAAAAATTACTTATTCCTGTGGGAGGAAAATGTCATTTCCTAACGCCATAAATTCAATGTAAATTTTCAACGTGGAATATAACTCGACCGAGAGAAGAAATATATTGTACATACATTTATTTATAGGATATCCAGATGTAAACAGAGCTACCAACCGGTGCTGAAGAGGAAAAAAATTAGAACGGGGGTGAGGGAAAAAAAAAAAAAAGGAAAAAGTCTCTCCAATAAAATTGAATTGAGACATGAGGTGGAGTGGGTAGCGTGCCTGGCCGCCATATCTCACTGATAGAGGGTGGTTTTCTCCCTCCCCTCGCCCCTAGGCCTGGCTGCTGGCTTCCACTGCATCAACAACTATTAACATTAATTATCTAGACCCCTTAATTTTCCTGTTTCTGATTGGCTGCTAAAAACTTTGAAAACACTAAACTATTCGGAGAATACTTCTCTTAAACTATAATGATGGTTTAAAGTAGAATGACTGAATTTGAATCATGCAAAAGTGTGTTTTTTTTGTTTGTTTTTTTATTCATGACTATTAAATCACACTTTCAAAAATGTCCATCATACAGGAACACCCATATCAAAGCATATTTCTTATGTTTCATTGAAAATGGACATCGATAAGTCTAAATTACAAAACTTTAGTTATGTCGGTGAGAACATAGTGTTTAAATCAAATTACTACTTTAGTCTGATCGGAAAGATGAGGAGCGTTCACCTACCGTAGCTAAATTCGTAAATTTCTTCCTTAGTTTTTCGTAGAAAATTTTAAAAAGCAAAGACTTTAGAAAATTTAATTTTACATCTACTATATTCTATAAACTTTCTTTTTCGTCTAACAAATAACTACTAAAATATTACAATTATAAATGTTAGTCTTCCTCTGAACCCCCCCCCCCCCCTATTCTCCTTATGCTTCATCGCTCTCACCCGATTCAGCATTAATTGAGAAATAAAAAACACAATGAATAATTGAAATAAAAGACAAAAAATAGAAAATAATGTTTGACTTGTGTGTATTTGGCACTACATAGTTGTATGAATAAAAATATTTATATACATACAACTATGTATAGTTTCCCTTTCAACCACTTATAGTCATGGAGGAAGGAGCAATCTACAGGTCACCACCCCATTCTAAGCTTCGAAACAGCTGTAGCTTAGAGCAAGCTTTTATTTAAAGATAAAAGCTTGCCCTTGGCGGGATTTGAACCCGCCAGGATGGCCAGACCTGAACGGATCCTCCGAGCTCGGGGTAGCTCGGGCACCCTAACCTTCTCTTTCAATTTGTTCTTTTTGTTATTCTCCTTCGGCGAATTTAGCTGATGGCCAACACATCCAATGTTAAACAGAAACAAGTTTCCATGAGTAATTTACTTTTTCTAATATAAGAATAGTGAGTGAGTATAGATAAAATAACATACTAATTGAGCTAGAAAAATTAACATAAATGAAGAATAATTTCAGTTATTCAAGTTAGAACGGGCTAGTGGAAAGATACAGTCAAAAACATTGAATGACATATATTTTTTTCGTGTGATTAACAGTGAAAGTACTCTTTCTTTAAGTAACTTCATAAACGCGAAAAAACAAACAATTTCATAATAAATAACAGTTATATAATATGCCTTATGATTATACCAGTAATAATATATACATATATTACAATTGTCTATGTTAAAACTGCCTCAAATCCATCCCCCTTGCATAGTCCCTTCTCTAACTTTTAACATTAGGCAAAATTAGGAAACTTCATTTAAAATAAAATATTACTTTGCTAATATCTTAATTTGGTGATTTTATATAATAGTAATACATTTTTAAATTGTACTTTAGGTAATCGGTAGCCACAGAGTGTGCCACCTTATCTTCGCCATCTTTGCCTATGCATCCGTTCAGGCACGGCTGGGTATACCGCCTGTCTGCCCCCGCATACCCTTCGACAACTAATTATTTCCGGAGCACCCTCTGCCAGAATTCAGATTCCAGCATTTATGTCACAATACATCACTTCAGTATGGATCCTGACAATACCATCACTGCCTATGATGGTCCCTGGACACCGTATCCAAGCTGTTACTTTCCGAACGCTAGACCTCTCCAGGAGACTCCCTCTCCAGAATTGGATATTTCAGTAGTAACCTCTCAGTTCCCGAACGTAATACCTATGTGACACAGAAAGTAATGTCCATAGAATACTTCCATAAGTATCTGTATGGCGGAAATCTTTTTTTGCGGACATATAATGCAGTTCTGATGTGATCGCTGAGGGTCAAATCTCCGAAGGTCGAGGTCACACGATGGATTCAACAGTTACAAGTATATGACTTTGAATCAATACATCGTTCATTGTCTAGCAATCGTAACGCTGACTCACCCTGAAAATAAGACTGCAAGGAAGAAGGAAGCGCCAGTAAGAAGGACAAGAGTCGCTGATAAAGATTGGCAGATCACCAAACTGGCGAAAGAACAAGATGAGAACACTGATATGATAACTGATAACTGATACGAAAGAGGGCATCAGGAAATAAAAGAGTAAGTTGAAAAGAGGTTGCTCCAGTGTAAAATAATGTAAAAACTTACTTGACTCAGTGAGACTAGCTTTCTAGTGTCTTTTCCTCTGTCTGATAAAAATAACTTATACATTCTTGTAGCATAAACTACTTGAGTAAGGGATTGGAGACATATGGTATTAAGAATCAAGAAGCCCCTATCTGGGTCAATGAGTTGGTTTTTCGATCCGATGTCCTCTTGGAACTATATTTTGCCAGGAAAGGAACTTAAGAGTTAGCTGTCTTCACCAGCATCTGTTAGACATTAGGCGTACCCAAAATAAGAAATACACCCTCAATCAGATGATATGGTACAGAATATGAACAGGACTATCGGCCGATATTTGTCAAAAGTTGGTGCTCTAACACTTGTTCTTGCTCACTTCATGAGACACCAGACAGACACCTGCCAATGTGTTGTTTGGTCGGGCGCTTTGTCTTCCATGTGATAAAAGTTAGGATTCGCAAAATGTCGCATTCAAGATTATGTTGCATGAGTACAGATACTAAAACAGAGACGCATGAACAACATTCATGAAATGGTTCGGGACAACACCCTCGAGGCTAGTGAGAGGACACTACGTCATAAAGGCGAAAAAAAGGGATTCGGTCCAACCTGGTGATTTGCTATGACTGCACAATCCACGAAAGCGTTGAGGATACTCTTCCAAACTCTAGAGTTCATTATAAGGCCCTTATAAAGTGATGGATATGATAAACGGCGTTACTTTCAGGATTCAGAAGAAGCCAAAAGGTAAATCAAGAATAGTCTATTTCAATCGATTAGCTCCTGCTTAGGGAGATCAAGGACTGACGAGAGAGCAGTGGGCTAGGAATCTGACCTTAAGAGGTCTTTTGCGCGACCCGGACAGGACAATCTCTAGTGACGCTCCATGTCACACAAGGACATCTTTTCTCTGCAGGAGATTATGCGCTGTCCATGAGTGGCCATGAATGTATGAAGCTCCTGAGGAATTCCAACTGTTTTCACTAGGAAGTATGACGGAATAATGGAACTGGAGCAGCAGGGACCACGCATGGGCAGGAGACTTCATGGAAACATAGAGTTGACAGCATCTGATCTACCATCAGGTCATCAGACCAAGGGTTCTTCACACCAGAAGATTTGCGTTGAAGCCTTCTCGATCTGCAGACAAAGATTCGTGAATTGAACGTCAGCATACTTATAATTCCTAAGCTGGGCTGCGGATATGATGGCATGGACTGGAATATAGTAAGTTGGATAGTGGAAGAGTTATTCTCCAACACTAGTATCGAAGTCATGGTCTGCGCCCTCAACCAGCGGGAGGCTGCTTCTTCGGCAGCCAGTATGGATGACACCTCTAAGCTATTCCAGCAGTCAAGACCTTTTCTAGGGCAGACCAGTAATAAGAAGGGATTAGTGTTACGAGCGCACAGAAAAGTTTAGAGCCCAGACAACACTCGACAGAGAGAAGGCCCTGGATCAGTCGGGGCCGGCCTGGACTTTCGCAGGTATAAATGACATTCTTGGCTTCCTCCAAGGTTCTATCAATCTACAAAACATATATGCAAGGACAGGAGATAGTACCCTCCGCCCAGCCATTAACTCTATGACAAGGCAGATAGCCACGTTGATGAAACAGTGGAATACGGCTCTATGGCAAGAACAGCTAAGGCTAACACACCATGACCACAAACGATATTGGAAACTCCTCCGCAGCACACACACCAAGAGAAGGACTGTACTCCTCAACGAAGGAGACTACCCACTGACACCCACAGAGCAGGCGGAGAAACTATCCAAATTTTATTATGAAAATAATAAGGTGAGGACCTCAAGTCTCTCTGGACCCCTGCAAACAACAATAACAACAGACCCTGCTCCGATGTTCTCCACGTACAGAGAGTTAGAAGCTGCACTAAGGCGTACTAAAGGAGGAAAATCGTCCGGTCCTGATAACGCCCCGTACATTCTGTTCAAGATGTTGCCACGCAAAGGGAAGGCATATGTCTTAAACATCTTCAACTCCTCCTCTAGGATCGGCTACTTCCCTAAAGCATGGAAACATGCAATAGTTGTCCCGGTCCTCAAGCCACACAAGAAGGGTGATGCTCCAGAACACTACAGGCCCATCAGCCTCCTCGATCACATCTCTAAGATATACGAGAAGCTGCTGCTGGCCCAAGCACTGCAATCACTGTTCAAAGGCCGAAATCATTCCTCCAGAACAAACTGGGTTTATGGCCGGCGTTTCTTGCGAACACCACCTAGCAAAACTGCAGTCACACGCCTCCAGCGAACTACAGAAAAACAGAGCCACAGCTTTCGTCTCTCTTGACTGCACACAGGCCTTTGACTGTGTATCACACCCTCTCTTGATACGGCGAATGGAAGAGTATTGCTTTCCACAAAAACTAATCAATACGCTAAGCAGTTATTTGACAGGAAGGACCTACTCAGTACGGGTTGGTAATTCAATGTCAACACCCCGAGCCTCCACATGTGGAGTGCCCCAAGGGTCGGTACTTGGTCCGGTGCTGTTCATTATCTATACAGCCCATGTGGTAAAGATGAAATTCCCTGAAGTCCACATAGCTGCCTATGCTGACGACATTGGCGTGTACGCAACCAGTATGCAAGCCCGACGGGCCCTAAAACTTGCCCAAGGAGCCTGTGAAGCCATAGTCACAGAGCTCGAAGCATTGGGGATAAAAGTCAACTCCAGTAAAACAGACGCCGTCATCATAGCGCACAACTCTAAGAAAAGAGTACCGCTACCGACCCACTTCACCATCTGCGGAAAAAAGCAGAAAATCTCTACTCGCCTTAACTACCTGGGAGTCAAAATACACAGACAACTATCACTGACACCACACGTCAACAGCAGACTTAGTCTAGCAAGACAAAAGAGCTACAGACTCTCTCATCTTCTACACTCACCTAATCTCTCACTCAGACTCAAGCTGCTTGCCTATAAAGCTGTTATAAGACCAGTACTTTTACACGGTGCCACCAGCATGAACTATCTTTACACCACAGTCCTCAAGAAGCTACAAAGCTTCCAGAGTGCTGTCTTAAGAAAAATAGTAGGAGCAACCCACCTGCAGAGGAAGAAAAACACGATAATACATGAAGAATGCGATATTCCTACTGTTAAGGAGTTCATCACTCGTAGACATATCAAATTCTACGACGGTCTGAAGGATTGCATCAATCCACTCTTCAGGGAGGTCACACCACCAGTAATTCCGGAAAGGTGGACCATAGGGGACAACACGTCTAAAAGAAGAATGATAGACATTATAAAACCCTAAAAATAAACTCCAACAACGGGCAAATGCCACATAGGATAAGTTAATAGTTAGGTAGATATAAGTTAGAATAGGATATGTAGTATAAATTAGATATTAAGAAATAACAAGATAGAGGCATCCCTCAACCTCTTATAAAATATCAAATACACACAAAGTGTATAAAAACGTTAACAAAAATACATAAGCCTTCAAATGTCCAAGGACAAAACAAGGTAANGAAATCACATTTAAAAAAAAAAAAAAAAAAAGAAAAAAAAAATCCAAGGTTCTATAAAAGCAGCTTACCTAGAATAGAGTTCCCGCAGTATATTTTCAGTTGCCACTTTGACTCGTTCAGAGGTAAAAAAAAAAAGACAGTGACATCTCGATCGTGACAGCTCAGTGATAAATAGATTATTGTGATAATTCTTAGCGCTTCTTTGGTAAGGACTTATCGTTTATTATTGTAAAAAAGCCGTAAATAATAGTTGTTATCTCTAATTGTATAATTGATATAAGGAGAGTAGTGATGGGTTCTTTGTTTGTATAAGTAGTTATTTTATTCCCCCGTAGCCCGTAACAATATCTCAAAAATAATAAGATTTTTTTTATTTTTTTGTTGACGTTTTGGCTTCTTTATAAGCCATTATACGGACTATTTATACATAAAATGTAACTTTAGAAAAAATAAGCAAAATACAACTATTAAAATTATAAGAATAAAAATAATAATATCAATATATAATATGAGTACAGTAAATTACAGAAACTCACTTTTTTTCCACATTCTCCCTTGGTCCCTTGCTCTATTCTGATATTTATATTTTGTACTTCCATTTTACAGTCATATTTTCAACTCTTATAAAAGGCTTTCTATGGCACTAAATACAATAAACAAAGGAATACGAAATAGTTAGTTTTACAAGTTTATTTTACCTTTGGAATATCCTAGTTTATTTTTTCCTTAGTAATTAGATAACATTAAGACGAGTCACCAACGATCAGAAGAATGAATAATGTGTACGTTGGAACGAAAGTGCAACTGGAAGGGAATCAATGGCCACTGGAAGGTTATTCAGTTCAGGCAAGAACTATGGAAGTGGAGGGGGGGGGGCCATATCTTCAACTTGGGTTATTGGGAAATGTCTAAAGACCCGTGGAATCTCAATCTATAGCCGCCATCTTCCCGTCTACAGAAAACAGAGGAAGGGAGACTAATTCTGCTTGGGAGGATATTGGATCTCTTGCCCTGGAGGAACGTATAATGAGAACAACTTCAAACTTTTGTTGCTGACGACCACAGACGAGAGAGAATGGCTAATTGTATCATACAAGCGGGAAAAGAAGGCAATGTCCATAATGGTAAGGCAGACAAGGATAACTGTGGTAAGACGAGAAAGGAGAGGCAGAGGCTTTCCTAAGTACATTCTTAAATACCTCTTTTAACATAAGGTTTTCATTAAATTGCAATCGAAAATGAATATTATATAATTGTATTTTACACTAATATGTTTGACAAAATTTCATATAACCACCTGATTGAGTTAGACTTCATTCATTATTCCAAATGGAAATGAATATAAAAGCTTATTTTAAAAGTAATTTCATAATGCCGGCGTGAATTATTTGCTTAGCTTTAAAGGAATATGCCTGATTATTATCCGGAAGGAGTCAGATCTCCTCAATGTTTTAAATAAATACGGATAGAATTGGAAGTATATAATTCATTTGAAGGTTAAAAGTAGGGAACGGGGAGGAAGGCGGTAGTAATGAAAGAATGCTCTCATTGGTGTTTACTTTTCATATATTTGTTATATACAATAAATGTCTGTGAAGATTATACGATACACGTATTCGCAATTATCACATTGATTTTATGAACTAATATGGATATTAAATACGTCCAGTTACAAAAATATGTGAGTGTGTGTGTGTGTATGTGCACGTTCATTGTGTTACCGACAATCTAAATCTAAAAAGTATAAAGAAAACTTCAATTATGAAATTTTAACACAAAGAATTGTAAATTATCGGGTAGAAAGAGCCATTCGTCAAAGTTGAAAAGAAAGGTACGCATCATAGACTGTTGAATATAATATGTGTGTGTGTGTGTGTTATTTATTTGGCTAATCCTATGGGAAAATAACCAAATGTGCAACACATGCACAGGGGTAACACACACACACATATATGTATGTAGAGAGAGAGTAGAGAGGGCAATTTAAATTGCAATTCTTATATTAACATAAAGCTGATCAAGACCCATTTCTTTGCATATAGATAGACAATGAAGGTCACTTTAATGTGAGTTTAGTCACCAGACAAGGTACAAGCCAATCTTCTTCAAGCTTCTTCCATCGTGAGAGGTTTTTCAGGAGTCCTTGCCTCAGGAGAAGAAGTCCTGTGTACTACAAGAAGGAAGGCGGTGGAGGAAGACTTCCAGAAGTATAGCATACCCCAGAGGCTGGGCTCTGTCGGCAGCATACTAACGTCCCATCCCAACCCTTATCTCCCGTAGACTTTCGATTTATCATTTCCTCGTCTCCCCCCCACTCCCATCGACGATTTCTCTTCTTATCATTCTGGCCATCTTCATTTTTTTTTTACCCAGACCGAACCCCGCGAACCCGGGCATCCCTTTGAGTAGGGCGGAAGAAAAAAAATGACATCTCATTATGGTTTTATTTGTCCCCTCCCCCTCTGCTTTTTATGAGTTCGTATCTCTGCGGTTTACCAATCACGTAAAATGAGAAATCTACTTTCTGTGTTTGGATTTGGTTGTGCGTTTTCATTTTGAATATTTTATTTTCAGTCTATGTCTTTCTTCGTTCATCATAAGTATATATATAAATTTATGTTTTGGTCTGTGTGGAAGAGTTTTTACTCTTAAAGAGTTTAGTTTTTTGACTACACCATTAATTGAATTATACTCCACCTCAAACAACAGTTGTTTTATTTTGTGATGAGAAAAAATATTTATATATATACATATAAGAAAAAAAATTACTTAATTTATGATACTATTTTATTTATTTGTATATAAAAGCATATACATTTTTCCATTTATTTTAAATATCTTATACACAAGAACATTTATCTTTTCCAATTTTGGACTGGTACCAGTTACTGAACCTTAATCATTATCAATATTAATTTGGTTGTGGTATTTTATCCCACGTAAATTTCAAACAATTAATGAGAGGGAATAGAATATAAAAAAATCTGCTGGGACAGATAGTTTTTTATATTCTATTTCCTCTCATTAATTGCTTAATCATTATCATATTGTCCTTACTATATGTCATGAACTGAATCATTACTTCATATGTCACGTAATAGAGTTTCGTATATAGCCAGCCTAATTCTGTTAAGGTAATTTAGATGAATGCAACGAGTACCTAGACGAAATTCCTATTAAATCGTCATGTATACATTTCGGTGATCATTGACTCCCTGTTCTCGACGTGGTTCGAGGATGTGTTACAGCTCTGCCAGGTCGGGGTAGGTAGGGGTGAGAACGAAAGGGTGGCGAGTGTAATAAGTCCAGCCATATTTCATCAACTGTCCTAATAAGGATACATTTCTCCTGGAAGTATTTCTTCTGGAGCCCAGCTATGAGAAATCCTTGTATCTTCAGTCATATCCTTCCAAATGGGGCTGTAATCTTCACAGTCTCTATTTGGCTGAGTGTAGTAACACTGTCTTGTGCATTTGGAACACTAAAACAATCTGGCGTGAACTCCTTACACTTAACGCCATTTTGGGTCATTAATATGGATTCTTCTGAACTAGGCCACTTTTTCTTTTACTTTTTAAATTGGATTGATTTTAAAATTTAAAGTTTTTCATGCAAACCTTGACTTATCCATAACAAAAAGAAATCAATAAGCAAATGTAAGTAGTTGCAGCATTTTTCGTTGTCATTTGAGTTAGGATCCTATTCAACAGTTCTAATACTACAGTATATGTATATAAGAGAAAGTCGCCAATGTATGTCTCCAAATTAGTCGAAAATAAAATTTTAGTTTATTTTCCAAACTTTTTATCCAAATTAATGTAAGATAAAAGTTACTTATATGTCCATCACATTTGCCCATGGGGAAAATGCCTGGATCCTCATGTACGAGGATGCAGGAGAAATATCACCTACACGATAAGTTGTACACAATTGTTCACGTCGAGAGCTATTACAAGTTTGGAGGAGGTAGAGTGTTCGCCGAGGTATCTCCTTGGCGCTCGACTGTAGGCGCGGTGTGGAATGTGGTCCATTTGAACGGCTCGTGAGTGAATAGCGAGAGGCTGCTGCGACACTTGACGAACTCTCGCTCTCGTCAGACTCTCGCCAACTTGGCTTTCATTACCCCTCCACACTCCGGCCTAACTCGATCACAGACAATTATCAAGTTTTGCGCCAGAGAGAACAGAGAGCACTAGTGCCTCCATTGAGCCATCTCACCTTACTACTGCCTGGGGAAGGGGTAATCTTATAATGCAATTTAAACTTCATATTAATTTACACGGATCCCATTAAATTTAATGGACTCCAGCTTGTAGAATCTCGCTGTAGTAGGGAACTACCCAATCTGCTGAAATTACAAGCTCTCCTTAAATCATTACTCTCATTTTAAAAATAACATAGCCCAATTTAGTGATAATGGAAGTAATCGAAATCGTATACAAATCAAATATTTTACTCGGTTATTCTGAACTAATTTATCCCCTCATTTTGCAGTTGTTTGTCTGGGTGGGGGAGTTAGAGCAGTCCTACTTCAGTTAAAGCTCTGCACTTCAAAGCGTTAGACGGCTCACAGTGAAACATTCAAAAAACAAAATCATATGTTTCCACACTCGAGACTGTGGTTCAATGAAGGGCAAATTGTTATTGCATTCATTTGTCGACGGGTCTGGAGTTGACTGCAGTTCTTTCACGGAACTAGAAACAGTAGAAAGTTACAGTCAATATTGTGCTTCAAGCTCTCTGGGATCTTTCTTATCCGCGTTAACCTCTATGTATACGAGGTTCCTAGAACGAGCCAGTAGGTCTGAAAGTGACAGTAATTATCAGTGACAGTTATATGACAGGTATAAGCTTCAGTGATTATTTATTATTGTTAAATACTGTACTACAATTAGACAATATTTAGAGGTAACTAGTTGACCGTAAGGCTTTATCAGGAGAGTATAGTCATGGGTTTGGTCTTGGGATCTGAAGAATTAGAACTGGTACGTATAGAAAAATCATTTCTTTTTCGCTAACGTTTTTGCGTAAATTTCAGGCCTTCATCAGGGCAAATGGAGAGATAAGGAAAGAGAGAGTCGTGTTCTACAGCAACTAAATCATGACTGGTCAGTTCTTCTTAATGGAAATTGCTGAAGACAACAGATTCACATAAGAAAAACACGTCAGTCATGATTCATTTACCGTAGAGCAGGACTCTCTCTCTATCTCTCCTCATGACTTGCTGAAGAAGTCCTGAAATGTAGACTAAAACGCTGGCGACAAAATTTTGTACGTACCAGTTTACGAATTTTTGGTACGTACCAGTTTTAATTGTTCAGCTCCCAAAACCAAATGAATGACAATGCTCCTCCTCACGGACTATACATAAAAATATACTTTAAGCTTGAGTATTTCTTAACGATTGCCTGTTTATTGTAATTATGAAAGGGCAGTAGGTAATATTAGCTCAATTGATGCCAATATTAATTTGAATAAGAGAAATTTGAAAACATGAGGTAGAAACTACCGATTACTATTCTCAGTTACTAACACCAATTATGTATTGTAATCCATACTTTGGATGTGATTAAGCCGTGTGTTGCTGAAGAGCTGAGATATGGAGTTCTATCCTCTCATTCGCGGACTTGGACAGCGTATTTGGTACACCGCACTCTTACAACGGCCTGAAACAATTCTAATGCATTTGGTATTTTTGAATAACTAGTTCTGATAACCTGCTTGGCCTGATATGAGTTTAATTGAGCTCCCCTAAATATATTAAATTAAAGGTTGAAATTGTCAAATTGGGCTATCAGTCTAATTGTTATCCCCTAATTATTGCAGAAGACATTGTGCTTAACCATATATTTTCATATTTTTTTTTTTTTTTAAATCTATAATCATAACTGTGTAAAAAGCTGTTTATTTGTCTTATATTTAACAAGGAAAATAGCCATGTCTCGTTTATGTGAGCTATCGGATATCTAATATATTGAATACAATTATTACAGCTGTAAATTTCAATCTGGCTAAGTTTATTTTTAACTAAATCTTAACAGAGTTTTTTTTTTGCGTCCTTTTTATGGGTGACTTCATACGGTAGCCTTCATATGGTTAGTTAAAGGATTTTGTTAAAAACTAAAATCAGTCAAGGTAAGGAAATCGGATAAAGATTGATATTTATAGTGGTAATATAATGAGCCGACTTGTTATTTTGTCTAGTAATTACAAATCTTTAGAGAATTCATTTTCGGTTGATATATCATGACATGGGGGTGGGGGGTGGGGCAGAGGAAGCAAAAATTTATAATCGTTATATCCTCATTGTTGTTTGAGTAACAAAAAGTTTAAAGAACTTCAGAGTTGTAAACTTTAATTTTTTGAAGTTAATATTCTATAAAGCTTTTCCGAAAAATGCCTAGTAAGAAAGATTTTTCGAATGTTACTAATCAGAATTTAGTAGCCATACTTTTTACATTATTTCTTTTCTCTGACTTATTAAAGTTCCTTATTTAGTCGTATTTACTTCCATCTTCAATGAAACAGCGGAAATATGATTGGATAACTCAGCTTCTACGAGACTGTCTTTTACTCAGTAGCGATAGGAAATAACAATTGCCATTTTTTATGTTTTTTGCTTTCTATGACGGCATCCTTATGGTTCCACACCCATTTTCATCATTCTAACTAATCCGCTGCATAGGCTAACCTTATCCTTGGTCGACTAATTCTTGGTTGCCTGATCCTTTGGTCTGGAAGTAGGTCGCCGAAACGTAATTTTACATCTGTTGACTATTATTTTTTCTTCCTTTGTTTTCGGTTCCGTCAGTTTATCTGTCGCCTTAAACATTACAAAATTCACCATGATGTCACTATGTTTACATATATCTGATTACAGGTAGCTTTCAATGTATATTTTATACGGGTGCAGTTTAGTTGCATATTAAATTTATATGCGTAAAATAGCATGGAACTTTACGATATCCTTATATTTATAGCTTTATTCTTATATTTTTTAGACTTAGTTATCAATTCCATTCATAAATTCAGAATAAATATATAATTGCAAAAAAATTATAGATACCAAATACTTTGATGTGCTGATTATATGTTTGTGTACGAGCAGGGTTTTTTTTTTTTTTTTTTTTTTATAATGTAACTTTATAGTTATTATTAGGTTTATAAGGTGATATTTTTAACTCATTATGTATTTTACTCATGGATTCTTTCTTATTTATTAATAATTTCCATAATTATTATTTTATTTATTCATCATGTAAAAAACATTTTAAATTCTAATTAATGAAATATGTCAGTCGTTAACCAATATATATGTATAATTAATTTCTAAAATGAGCCTATAATATTTCTGTTTATTTTTCTTCACATATATTTGAGTGTGTATATGAGGCACAACAGTAGAATTCTTCATTACTTCACTCAACACAGGTATTATTATACCTTTTTGTGGCAAACTGTGTATTGAGAAAACTAAACCACCAGGGAGAAATATTTTCTATTTTAGCTAGAATTCTTCTTATTCGTGAGTATTTGAGTACCTTGCTTGATGATGGATATAGTAGAATACCAGTGGATAATACTATATAAACTTATCGCATCAATGACTTGTTAGAACCTTACAAGTGCATTGTACATAATATTATTATTTATTCACTTACTTAGTAAATACGCATTCAAGAGAAAAAAAAAAATAATTCATTCTATCTCACAAGCTAGCATAATCATGGTTCCCTTAATTCATTGCTGAGCTATTGGAAAGGAGACTCACATCTACCTTATGCTCCCATATTAAGTCCACAAAACAAATGCAAGCTATCTAAATGAAGGGTTGGTTTGGAACCCCCTGTCAACTCGAGCCTCAACCCTTGAATTTCTAGGCGGGCTGAAACCCCCTCCATGATTTCCTCCAGAAAACAAAGAAATTTGTCACGAAAGAGAAGTCGTCATGAACAAGTATCGGTTATTTTGCCAACATTCCCAGCTCACGAGACCTATTTGATTTCTTTCGGTGAAATTATAGCGCAAAGCACATATTATTTCCTCCAGCAAGAGGGTGGTTGAAGCTTAATCCGAAGGTTTGGCTCTACAATCAAATGTTTTCACCCTGACATTATTTGTTTTTCATTTCTTTGTATAATTTAGGGCTCATTGACCTATGACCTGAATCAACAAATGGAATAAAACATCTTGCCTTTCACTGTATTTGTCTTTTACAAAACTATAGTTTTTCTTTAGTTATTACTCTAGTTTTAATTAATAAAATAATATACCAATTACACTATATTTATTATGCAATAATATTAATTTACTAGGGTCTAACGTTAAAGATGCCGTTGTAAGATACATTGAATACGAATTTTTAAATAAACAGTAAAGAAACTTCTTACACAATAATTTTTTTCTCCAAAATTTTAAATACCAAATTTTCTTATATATAAATGTCATTCATTTACATAATTGGAGGTTCGTTGGCCCATTCAGTATTATGCTGGAAAAATTTTAGTTTTAGACAGGATCAGAAAAATAAAATTGTTATTACCATCTCTTTCCCCTCATGATGACTTAGAAGTTAAGTCGATACGTCGGCAATTATATAATAATTACACAACAATTTTGGAGTATTTTATTATTTTGACCCTGGCTGAAGCCCTGACCAATTTATTTCATTTACCATTGGAAAAAAAAAAATTGAACCATCAAAATTTGATACCAAATTTTCAGCAATTGTCTGAATTTGTTGTTGCCCTTAAAAAAAAAAAAAGTTTTTTTCTTGAAATTCGTCCGACTGAGAGAACATGTCATAAAAGGAATTTTAAGCAGACGACAAAACATATTTACACGATAAAAATTCGTCCGCCCTTTCTCGCCTGTTGGTTATGCTCATGGCCGTTTTTAATTTTGAGAAGTATGACTCTTTTCGGAACGAAATTTTGGAACAAATTGAGTTTTTTATAGATTTTCTTAGGTAAAATTCTTATATCCAAGAGTTTAATATTGTTTGTTCGCTGTCCTAGAAATTTTTTTTTTTAGTCCGTCACGATTGAGCTGCATTAACTTTACAAGTATTTATGATTAATTAAAGATGAAAGAGAAGTCGGGGAAAATAACCAACTGGATCGAGCTAGCCATAGTGACCTAAAATAATCAATACAAGAATAAATCAATATAAGGTCTAAGACTGTCTCTAGACTATACGGGAGATATTAGTCTGGGCTGGGCTTGAGCTTCGCGTTGACGTTATCAAGCATATAAACCAAAAAGTATATTTGCTATAATGTTACAAAGAATAAATGTTTTAAATTTTCTATTTATATCTAACATCTTTTATCAACCTTAGCATTAAACTTGAAATAACGAAGATATTAAGATTATATTTTTTGTCTCTATTTCAACTATCATCCCATTTTTGCTATCTAAGCGAAAATTGAATTCACTCACTGGTTTGCAATATAAAGCCTATATAACGCATTTTATTTAATTTCAAAAATAAAATAAAAAACTCTGGAAGATCCATTTTTAAATACTTTCTATTGTTTGAAATTTTGTATTTGTAAAACCATTATGGAGCATAAATATATAAAAAAAAATTATTTTATACCGATCATTATACTATTATTTGTCGTAAAATTGAAGATAACAAGCATATTAGAGAATTTTTAATTTATTCAATCTTAAAAAGTATCTAATATCAACCCCTGATCCCTAACCACCCAAAAATTCTGTCATTAAGAAATTTGAAAACGCTAAAAAGTAAAAAGGACCATACTTTTAGGTTTCCTTAGATGTGGGATTGAAGAAATGTATAAAACGTAACGTCATATACAGCGAGAAAATCTAATCTATTTATAAAATTCCCTGTTCCACACCGAATTGCCAAGTTTCTTACATTAGACAAACAAAAGAACTCTATTTCCTGCAGAATTAATAACCATAAAAATGACATAAAGAATAAACTAATAAAAACTGCCCTCACCAAACATGTTTTTCATGAAGAACACACATTTGACTTCGAGAGTATAACCATTCTTTCCACTGAACCCTACCAACACAAACACCTTTTATCTGAAACCGTTCACATTAACTTACAACACTATCCAGTTAACGACAGAACAGACATAGAACAAATTTCCTTAACTTATTCTAACATTTTCAACATTCTAATAACCATTAGCCCTCCTTCTCAATAAACCTGTCAAACATTTTTCCCAGTTCCAAAGTCAATTATTCCCAATAATACCCTTCCTTTTTTTCCTTTGTCCTTTTTATTGCACTCTCTTGCAACAGGCCTCTTTCCCTTTGTACCTTCCGCCTTGTACCTTCTCCCCCCACCCTTTTACCTCTCACATTGTGTAGAAGTAAAATTTATATTTTAGTCATAGAAATGTGAACTTAGGGACAGGACGTCCTCTCTCATCTTCATGATAGGTAGGTGTGGCAAATTACTGCTTTTAATGTTATTTCAATATCTTTTTTCTTGTCAATAACCTGTTTGTATGCATGTTTTTTTTCAAATTGGTTCTTTTTAAAATAGTTTTTCAAAATCTTTTAAATTTTCTTACATAGCTTTCTACATTCATACTCTTGATATCACATTATATTATTGCAATTCTCTATTATACTAATTTAAACTATTATTGTATTCTAATGACATTGTATTTCTACAGCCCTGAAGATGGCTTGCAATGTAAGCCGAAACGTTGGCAGATAATCCTTTATTAAAAAATACATTTTTTTGAATTGGTGTTTTTTGGATCTACCTTGACCGAACCCCAACTAAAATCATCTAAGACTAATTTATTTATGATACTCTGCATAAATATATTAACCTGTATTGAAAGAAATTGTTGTAAGTGGTTTGAGGATATACATCCCCATCCTCAGAGCTCAGGAATCTTCAAAACGGGTACTTAGTGATAGATTTGTATTGTTTTATTAAATTGACTTTGATATTAAACTTTGGAACTGGGGGGAATGGAATTTCTCCCTCATTCTATAAACCGCTACCTTTAATGGCATTTTAAGTAGTCCAGATCTGGTTATTTCAACAGGAATTTTATAATTTAGGACCCCGGAACATTCTTCCCCGTAGCATTTAATTCCACAAACAGAGTTCAGTGATAATTAAAAAAATATATTTTTCAAGTTCCTGTCGAATACTTTTTTAAGTATAATATATAGGTATATTATGTGTATACGCCCCTGAATACTTAACATTTTTTTTAATTTTTTTAATTGCCAGTGAGTAAGGTTTCGTAAATGTGCTGTCTAAGGCCAAAGGCACACTTTGTGAATTAATTTTTATATTATCAAAGATAAAAACAAACTGATTACGTTTAAATTAAAAGTTGAAGGGGATTTGATTCCCTGCTGTGCTAAGCTTCGATCTCCTCGACTGCCAATACTGCCATTAGGAGACAGAGAGGGGAGATTATTATCTGTAATGAATTATGTGGCATTTGCTTAGACTATGCAGATCCTTCGTGTCGGAATTTATAATATACTTGCAAAAATAACTAATAGCCAAATCATGTATGCATTGCAGTTGAGCATGTAAACGACTCGATAGAATATCTATCTGTGTTTATACATGTTTCTGCAATAAGTATTTGTGTAAAGACTTTTTCACTTGCTTTCTTCTTTATGATTTTTCTTAAGAAGGGTTTTCCTCGTTTCGAAGGACAACGAGCGGCGTCATATGAATTCGTTATGGATTATGAAACCCGAATTCCGAGTCACAGATCCCAGAGGGCCGGCATTAGGAGGTTGTCCTGGCTCGAGTCATTAACTCCGCCGAGAACTGGGCCCGATGAATTCCTAATGCTTCATTGTCGTCGAAGGGCCCCTGGCACATTGTTACCTTCGCGACAATGAACCCTTCACGATATTGTCCTAGCACGGTCCTCTTTGGACTTCCGTCCAACCCTTGATAATCGAATAACTCCGTAGCGAGAACAAGGCGCCCTTGGCACTACTTAAATATCTCCTTAGGGCAGCTGAAATTCTTCAGCAGGAATTTCGTAAATTAAGGAAATTATGATAAAAAATACAAGTAGAAAATATCTTTAATGTCTTAACATTCAAAAAAATCTGTGTTGAGTTTCGTGCAATAAATTAGTATATTACGCCTGCTGAAGCTAAAAGGCTTCTAAAATTGTCACTATAAATTTCAGATAACCCCCTACTCCCATTCGTCCTATTTTGTCCAATAACAGCCAGGCTTTTATATTTTTATTTATAAGCGTCATAAAACTTTCATACAAAAAGAGAAGAGAAGAAAAACTATGTATCATTACTCTAAATTATATATTGCGCCCGCAAAATCGGAAAAAATCTCATTTTTAATTGAGTTTTTGTCCAATTTTGAATTGTATCGAACTCGGTATTTAAAATTTCATCTAAAAGTACTATACAAAAATTAAATGACGGCTTTCAATAAGTACAGTTTAAAATTTAAGTTTCAGGTAAACCCCCACTCAATTAAAATTAAAATTACCCCCGTGTGTTGAAACTGTGTTTTTATATTTAGTGTTTCAGGTACCCCCTGCTTAAGTAATAAAATAACCTTTTTTTTTTTCTAATAATTGTTGAATTACATTTTTAAGAGTGTGTAATTCTGGTGTTAACTTGAAACTTAACTCTTGATTAAAACGTTACTCAAACTTTTCTTCACCTATCAAAATTTAAACTTGGCACTCACCTTTAAAATAACTATTTAAATATGTTTAAAATAACATAATTAATATAGATAATTAATGTTTAAAATAGTTTAAAACTAAAATTTTAAGTGAGGGCATATTTGACAATTAAAATTTGATTATATATATTTTCCGCATAGAAACTACTGTAACTTTACGGTTTACAAGAATATTTATTATAGTGCAGGAAATATGTATAGAATAATTTTTTCTAATAAAGAGTTATATATATATATATATGTGTGTGTGTGTGTGTTTGGGTGTGGTAGAAATTTGCATTTCCGCACAAGAAACTAGTTTATTTATCTTGAAAGCGCACTGAGGATCCAATATCCCGTCATCAAAGGAACAGTGAGTCAGGCGCCATCCAAGGAAGTGGATNAGAAGTATATATATATATAAAATAATCAGGACTATAAATATTTTATTGGGATTTGGTCCTTGTGGTGTAACGGTTTAGCACACCGGCCCGGATAGCAGGAGATCCAGGTTCGATTCCTGGTAAGGACAGATTTTTTTATTCTGTTCCCTCTCATAATTGTTTAATAATCAGGACTTTTTCTAGTCTACAACGATTAATGGTATATTTTTTGAGAATAATATTTTTATTTTATGTGAAATTGCATAAGTTCGTCACTTAGAGATATGCTTTGAATGCACTTCTGCAAGAGATTCTATAGAAGTTGAAGATGTACACTAGATAGGGCAGTAGCAATTTTGCTCAGCTATAACCTTCAACTTAATTTTAAAACTTAGGAAAAAGCAAAGAAGAGAAAGAGAGACTTGGGAAAATGAAGGGGGGAGAAGATGTCTCCAAATCCAAGGAATCGACCAATCCAAGATTTCCTTAGGCTTATCCTAATGTGGTTTGGACTTGGAGCGGATGTGCTTTAGACTCGATTACAGCAAATCGATACTGCTTCTGCATTTACATTTGTATACATTAGGAGAAGAGCTGAGTAAGGGCCAGGTGGAAGAGAGGCAAATCTCATATATTCACTCTTATTTCTCCCTTTTCACAAAAAGACTTGATGTTTACAAAAAAAAAAAATAAAAATAAAAATAAAAGATAAAATTTGTGTCCCCTCCCCGTACTCTGGTGTAGTGCAAGTCCGTCTCGCATAATCGGCTTAATCTAAAATCTAAAGACATTTCAGAGTACCTCAAGCCACGACCCTCAGCTTTAAAGTAATTTTGACAAGTTCTTTTTAAACACCGGTCGAAATGCTGAGTTTGTTTACGGGTAAAATCCATAAGTGGAACATGAGGGTGGGTTTATATGGACTGAAAATTTAAAATCTTAATCACTTACGAATAATAAATGTTATAAATACTGTAATTCGGTGGTTAAGGATTGGACTCACGATGAGAAACCCCAGACATTTTACTACATTTTTACAAAAGGCACATAAGAACTATATATACACAAACACACACACACACACACACACACACATATGAGTGACCTAAGGTAGGTGGTTGTGCACTTCCCTTGAACTCACTCTTCCAGACTAGTCTAATGCCATCCTGAGGGACATGATAAGTCTACTTAGTTATATTAGATTTGAGTGAGATTGAAGTCCACCTTCAGCAGGAATACTATCCTAATGTATCTGACTACAACAGAAAATACCGTTTAAACAAGCAACAGAGGATCAGCTGGAAGCCAAAGGAGGGACTCTAACTGACTCCGCCATGAATTGAAATGAGGCTTGTACTTCATATAGAGTGAGATAGATTGTTTGCTCTCTAGCAAAACTAGCTGCAAACCTCCCTAAATGATCTAAGACTCTCATCTCGTACAAATTTTGGTTTTTCTTATCAGTTTTCACATACCCCAATATCCCAGATATCTTCAGCATCTGAAACAAAACCTACTTGCCAACTCTCATGTGGTCTGAAGGTTTTTTTTTTTTTTTTAAAGTCAATTTTTACTCGATTACCCAATGTTTCTGATAAGTTTTATCAGATATCTTGCAATTCTGCCCATAATAACTTTACAATATTATATTATTTGTTGAATATTCCTACCATACATTCTCATTAGTCTCAAATGTTTTACTATTCCTCACTATAGTCCTATTCCTCAACTGGTTTCTGTATATTATATTTATAAATACAGTTTACTTTCACTCAATTATAAATTCAGTGGACAATTTTATCTTATTATGCTTCATTAACTCTAAATTACATGTTTATATGTTGTTGTTTTTGTTTTTTGTTTTTTTTCATAAAATGATCTTTAGTAAATTATTTCAGTTGATAATTAAAAATAATCCACACATAATAGACTTATAACAGCAATGTTTTATACGTCATAACTATTTCATGTAATTAGTGAAAGGTTAAAATCTATTATATTTATGAAGGATAACAATATTTTTTTTATCCTCATTGCTGGTTATGGCTTAGACATTCTCTTCTGTAGCACGTGCGTTATCGCTGGTTATCCCAATTTGCTAACGGCTCAATACCCCGCTAATTACTGACTAATTATTGAAGAGACATTCTCGCCAAACAACCTTAATGACCACAGGCATGCAAGTGCACACCGTTTTAGGCGAGTCAACTACGTCTTCCATATTCCTAACTTATGTCGCTGGTCTCCAAACGTCTGAAGATATATTGGTGGATATAGTAAACACTAAGGAAGGAACATCTATATATATATATAATAGAATGTGTGCATCTACCTAACGTATGGACTTTAAAACGGCTGGGCCGATTTTGATGAAATTTTTAGAGAATTCTCAGAATATTCAGGCGGGTGATACTGTGAAGTCTGATTTTTTTATTTTCGGTCTGCGATCGGAGGCAAAATCAAATTTTCATTTCCAATTTGCCTTAAATATATGTGTTTCTTTTTTTATTGAGCCCATATCTACACCATATTTAAATTACTCTGTAAAAAAAACTTTAAGATAGGTATTGCATGAATTTTTATTTGAAGACCGTAAATTTCGTTAAAAGCTCTGTGTAAATCGTTTGATAATACAACACTAATGTTTGCTTAGGGCCAGCAACGCCCTATAAAAAAGTTTGGCAAAACGAAGTTTGCCGGGTCCGCTATTTTTTTTTTTTTTAAATTGCGATTGGCTGTTACAAAGAAATCTACTAATGATCCTATTTTAGCCGTTTACACCGCCATCGCAGTGAGGTAGAAATATTACAGCCTTATACACTCTTAGCCAAATAAGATTTGGCCAGTGAGCCTGCAAACGCTCAAATAAATGTTATAACCTTGGCACTTCGTTATTGACAGCTGTGGTTATATTAGTTAAAAATCCATGTGAAATGCAGCAATCTAACCATGAGTTACAGCTCCTCAGTAAGTATTGCATACTCATTATATACTATTATAGTTTTATCCACTAGACATAAGACTAGATAAATAAATGTCCCAAAATCATATATTGTCAGAACTTGTCATGTAATAGGCTAAATGGAACTAGAGGTTCGCAATAACGATGGGCTGTAATTTCTATCTTCTCATAAATATCCAAAAGCATGTACAGCCTCTTTTTCCCCTAAAACTAATAATTATAACCCTCTAATCTTAAATTACACAAAACAACAATATGTTTTCTGTTTTATTTAACATTTAGCAGCTCATATAGTGAACGGGGAAATTTTTAAAAGTCATAGTTCTGGCTGCTCTTATTATAAACTTATTTTAACTTGTTGGATCAATGTAAAAAACAAAAATTACTGATACAATATTAATATATATGTATGTATATTAATTTATATGTATTAACATATTTCGAAAGTAAGTTAATTTTATTTAAATTGTTAAATCTATAGCATTTATTTTGTAGTTTTTTAATTTCCGAAAGTATATTAATAATAGAACCCAATAGTTGTATACGTACTGAATTGCATAGTTATTAAGTATAATACAAGGATTTTCTTGACTAAAAGAAAGGTACAGATATTGATAAACATGTATATCGTTTAATTCGTATACTTTATATATATTTTCTTCATAACAGAACCATTTCTCCAGTGCCAACTGTATTTCAATGGTGGAGTTTTAACTATAGATAATATGTAATAACTGAAACATACAGTATATGTGTGAGAAGACTGGGTGGAAATGCTACTATTATTGAGATGGCATTGCCACGTCTGAGATGTTTGCAGAGCCTTGAGTTGGAGAACACTAATGCCAAGTATAATTGAGTGAGATATAAGGCTTGGAAGTCATTCCGACCTCTGTGATAAATAACTTTAGGGGGGAGGACGAGTGAGGGGTAAAAGGTAGGCTAGGGGTGGCTTGGGGTGGGAGGGATTCCTAATTACAACGAACCCACATCACAATTCTGCCTTAAGCCTTGCCATCATTTCACATATAAGGTTTATTTCTTATTTGTTTAAGCAAGTAAGTTATATGATCCTGTAATTGCATTGCTCTGTATGAGTATTTATGTATGTCTGCATGTATGTCTTCCCTCTGATATATTCACTCCGTTTTTGTGACGAATAGAAGAGTTTACCAAGTGAATATACTTTAAAACATGTTAGGTTTCTTCAAACTTCCTTCGCTTTTTCACTAGCCGCAAATAGAAAATCATAAATTTCTTAATGATTCTAACTCAACTTATTGTATACGGTCGTTCATGATTAAATCAAAATATATTTGAGTTTTATTTAGAAAGGGAGACCAAATTAAATAGCTTTAATATATTTTTTGCGGTTGAATTTACGAGAAAAAAAAATGAGAACACTATAGCTGTTTTGGTTTTTTAATTAAATTTTTTTTTTTTTACAACAGAACAGTTTAGATTTTGTAGAATGATTTATAGTAACGCAGTGATAAATAAAATTACTGTCATTATAAATAATTATAAAACATAATTAGCATTGAATGTAATTTATGTTTGAAATACAAATATTCATCCACGTTGAGAATTCGCGTAGTTTTCGCTATGTGACAATCACATACAATGGGGGGAGGGGTTTGCAGTAACACCTAATAATCCTCAGATTTATTCAGGAAGTGGGTGTAGGAGACCGTAACTGATGTGAAAATTTTGTGAAAACTTGATTACGAAATTTTTATAGTAGCCAAACTTATTGCCATTAGTATAATAAAGATCTAAATTTTGGTTCAAAATTAAAATGCTCATTAACCTCTTATTTCACAAAACAATAAAAAAACTTAGAATTTATTGTATAGTAATTGTTTAGTGGAAGTTAAAAAATCTAACTGTCCCAGCCAGGACTCGAACCTGGATCTCCTACTATCCGGGCCGGAACATTTACCATTTATGCTACCAGGACAAGTTTGATAAAGTATTAAATTCCCCGCACATAAGACGACTTATTGTATAATGTTTTTTAGATTGAATTTAATTTAGTTTAGTGAAATATTTAGACATAATTAAAGTTCATAATTAATAAAGGTATAGGCTCAGCCAATAAAGAGTAGAAACAACCCCTGGTAAACACGTATTGTACTGCACCACAAAATCATTAATTCCTTCACTAGCGTCCCCCATAATCCAGCTAGAAATAATGAGGACTTTCATTTCGGGCAGAATTAAAACAGTGGCAAAGAAAAGGCATTAGAGGCGGGGAAACTTGTTTCATTAGAATCATTTAGAAGAAAAGAAACTTTTAACTCATTCCCTATTCCATTAGAAATGCCATGAAGCCAGAGTTACTCACTTATAAATATTGATGAGTTTTACTCAATTCCGCGACACAAAAGGGGAGGTTTATCGTGGCTTGACTGCTATAAGCGTAGAAATTGCAGGCGATAGGAAATTGAAAGAAAGCACTTCTCACCGAAAGCCCCCCCTCCCCTATTTGGAAGCCATTTTCCAAGCTTGAGAGATTAGCTTTAGTTTGAACTTCTTACCAACAGCTATGAAGAAGTGATGTCATTTTCATCTCTCTTACACTTAAGGCATTTATTATCAACATGTTAATGAATAATTATACATATANACGATCTAAATATTCGTTTTGTTCAAGTCCTCATTTCTTCCAGCTTCATCCTTTTCCACAGCAAACTGCGTTCCATCCAAATCCACTAGCACAGACCATGTCTTCCAACTCCAACCTCTACAACCCTCTCCGGCCAACGAAGATGGCCCCGCGATCTCCTTTGAAATAAGTTAATTTTGTATACATTTTTTAATTTATAGTATTTATAACGTAGTAGTGTTAATCTCTGAGAGTTTATACAATAAATGTAAATCTTAGAGCTTATCTATAATAAAATAAAATAAATCATTTATATAATACATACTGACCTCATGGATATATTAACATGTACATATCAAATTGTGTGCTTATTAAATTAGATAGTTATTGAGTGGAATACATTGCTAGAAGAGGTGGGGGTGTGTATGAAGGCCGCCGCAGAAGTGAGTAGGGATGGGGGTGTGTACGAAGGCCGCCACAGAAGTGAGTAGGGATGGGGGTGTGTACGAAGGCCGCCACAGAAGTGAGTAGGGATGGGGGTGTGTACGAAGGCCGCCACAGAAGTGAGTAGGGATGGGGGTGTGTACGAAGGCCGCCACAGAAGTGAGTAGGGATGGGGGTGTGTACGAAGGCCGCCACAGAAGTGAGTAGGGATGGGGGTGTGTATGAAGGGTATGTGGTAAGTGAGAACTCCCATCTTCGTCCCTCTTACCACATAATATTTGTGGACGCCTCAGAAGCATGATATATTTGTGAGCGAAAGTGGACTGCACTAAGCCTTTGCAATACAATACCCACTTCTCCCATGATTTGAATAAAGAAAAAAAAAGGTATTTTCAATATTTAATTGTATCATATATACTTTTTTGTAAATAAATAATTTTTATTGTATGTTATTGAGTTTAATTTGTATAATAACTGTAGTTCTCATTGGAATATATTATGGTATTAATTAGACTTTCAAGTTAATAACTCAAAACATAAGTATAGAGACCAATTTAAAGAAATTATTAAGGTGTACTTGTAAATCTCCTCCCATTTGTCCAATTTCAACGTAAAATACAAATAATTTAACGCTTTGTAATGCAGAGCAGAACTGCTCAATTCGATTTCTATATTTAATATATAATTATTTTTTCTATAATGTTTCTTAACTCTACCATAAAGGAAAATATGCTTTTCACTACATGGTTTCAGTTGGTTTGACAAAAGAAGTACATATTCACAAATTATAAAAAATCACATAATATGCCAACATAATTTGATCGATTTCCATAACAATCATTACATTTTCTCAGGGAAATATGCTGCTGCTGCACACACACACACACACACACACACCACCTTATAATAATATTGAAATTAGCACTTAAAAGTCGCTATAGTTAATAAAACTTAGGAAGAAGGATGGTTTCTTTAACGCACGGATGGCGATTTTATTATGCAGGGATTCGTATATAATTCACTAAATCATTGTACTTTCTTTCCTAGTAATAGTTTTATTTCGAGTAAATAATGAAGAATAAGAAGTGGTGTAAGACCTACCTGTGGCGAGGAAGCGGAAGGTCCCCAAGAAGCCAGAGGAGTTGGTCTGCCGCAGAGAAGTGTGGAGTTCCAGGACGAGCAAGGGACCGGTGCTGTAGAGGGTGCGATGTTGGCGTCCACATAGGAGTCCGCTGGAAGGTGTCAGTTCGTTAACGCCGCCGCTGGCCTCCAGGTAGACTCGCACGAAGTCCCCTCCAGAGGGGTCGCATCTGCAACGTTCAGAGTTCTCACAGAGTCTGGAGAGTATGTGACTGTGGAGTAAGTAGTAGACAACATGTAGGGTCGATCAGGTGGCAATACGTCCCCTCTCGCACCTGCTGATAGCCCTGCAGGTGACTTACAAAGTATGCTGAAATGACGGTAGATAATTTTAAAAATACAAATATTTTTAAATTGTATTTTTGGAATCTACCTTGACCGAACACAAACAGAAACATCTACTAATAATATCCGCGGTACAAAAAAAAATGATACATTTTTTAAATTGTATTTTTTTTATCAACCATGAACAAACCAAACAAATTCTCTAGAAATATAACATTTCACTTAACCATAACTATTCTTATCGCGAAAAAAAAGTCGAACCCTAGTTTTGATAAGGAATTCACGGTTTGAAGGCAGCTGAACAAATTTTTGAAAATTTTGATATTGTGCTTGGGCATACATAATTTTTAAACTACTAACAATAAACTTATGAACACAAATACAATTTCATAAAACAATAGACTGTACAACATTTGTCAATATGGAGGCTACAGGAGAAGTACTTAATGAGAACACACAAGTTTGACCAGCAGGATTGTAAGGGATTTTGGACTATTGTATAAATATAAAAAAAAAACCTTTGATCCTACAAGCCGAAGAAGAGAATAACCAAAGTTGGTCAAGGTAAAGGCTGAAAAAGTGCGATGAAGAAGACTGGCTCAGGAAGAAAATGGGAGCCACACTTGACCATCATACATCCCTAAATAAAACCAGAAAGGTCAAGGTAGAACCAAAAAATTACAAATTGTTTACAAAAAGTATTTTTTTTTTTTTTAATTATCTGCCGACATTTCGGCATACATTATAAGCCATCTTCAGGGCTATCATGAAGACGAAAAGGGACGTCCTGTCTCTAAGTTTACAATTCCATGACTGAAATTCACATTTCGTAAAAATGGTATAGTAAATAAATGTTAGAAAAATATACATTAAAATCATCATGTTTTTTACAGCAGTTGCGAAATTAAAAACCATTAGTTTTTACAATTTGGTCTTTCCGTAAACCCCTCTTAAATAGTCGCACTTTAACTGAATTCACGAAACCATTAAGGAATTCCTCTGGCGGTTAGAAAAATATACAATATATATNCAGTAGATCCTATACTTTTCTGTCAATTTATATATAGTCTTATATATATATATATATATACATATATATATATATTTACTTTTCAAAACTATAAACGCTAGATCGCTCACAGACATACAAGGACATCAACACACAGAATTCTAACGAATATCATTTGTGAAAGAGTTTTCCCGACTGAAGACAACCAAGTTTAGCGTCTTGGCCGGATTTCAAAAGACTCTACCGGAATTATACATGAAAGTGACACGTTCAGAAGAGGAATTAGGTAAGTAACACAGACGAGAAGAGAGAATGGGGGTGGGAGAGATTGTGGTAACCCCTGCGACATGGTATCCGTTACTTCGATCTGATTGTAAGAGCTGCGATAGAAGAATGTCATAATTATTTTAGATTCAGTCAATGACTATTGTTACATGGTAAGAAACCAGTAAGGTAAGCTGATTTATTTTTAATTTATTTTTTTATGTACTCCTAAGAGAAAAATACTAAATAAGATGCAAATTTCAGTATATATATTTATCAGCGTTGGCAAATGTATCTGATTGCTCGCAGGAGTCCGAAACTATAAATTAAGAAGCCACTCTTCTTTCAGTATACTAAGGGAATATATAGAAGTATATATAATAAATTGAAGGGGGGTTTGTCGATAAAGATAAAGAATGCCAAGATGGGAAATCAATATCTTCCTTACAAAAAGAAGAAACATAAACATTAGAAGACATACATTAGTGTCCTAAGTAATTCCCCTTTCATTTCAATTTTTCTAAGACGTCACTAATGTTAATGAAAAATTAGAGGACTGACACAGCATTTCTGTCTAGAGACAGACATTGTGTGTACAAACACAACATTGTGTGTACACAAGTACATATATGACGTAAAGATTGAAGGTCTTCGGTGACGAGAGAGAGAGCCTTTGATCTCCCGAGCATATAAGGGCTAAAGGCGAGTAGAACTCTTCCCATTAGAGGGCCAGGGAGATCTTGTGGCCGAGAGAGAGCGGGCCGTTCTCTGACATTAGTGCTGATAAGAGGCAATAGATAACGCAATGATTCATTGCTGACGTCACACACTACGGGGGACTTATCGCCCCCCACGAATATTTGTGAATTATCATTTTATAAAGGATCATAGGGCTTATCTCGGGTATTAAATGTGGTCTGCCTCATCCTCTCATCACACCTTTTGTTACAAACCATTGCGGGAAATATGTTCTTTCACATCTTGACCCCACAATATATTCCTAAATTTTTTTCCTTTATTCTACAAATACAATTCTTTTTTATGAACATTCGACCAGACTCGGCATAGGTATTGTGCTCGTAACACGGCCGGTCGCGAAGCTTGAAAGGTTTAGAATATAAATTAAAATGCATTTAAAACTGTAATAACACGCACTAGTAGTGTGATAATGATTTTTAATTACATACTCATAACAAAAACATGATGTATAACCCAAAACGTTCAAACATAAGAACAAGCGTAAGTCTCTTGTATCAACATATGTTACATTGATTTTAAATAACTAAATTATAATTTATTAACCATTAAAATAGGATTTAGGTGACGTAACAAAAACTATTTTGAATATATTATACTCAATATAAAATAAATAATTAAAAGCTATGCAAGTAAGGGATATTTATTTGTTCAATGTGAAAATTCATTACTCTCCAATTTAAACATATACAAAAAGGTACAACATAATAATCAGATGTTAAAAAAGTAAAAAAAAAAAAAGAAAGAGCTGTCATTGCGCACAAAAACGAGGAAAATGGCGAACCTCCATGCCTACCTCACTGCAAGTGACGTCTTGGAACTTCAAAAGTGAATTACCCCCTAGCTTTCTAGAAGTACACCCCACTGATTTATTTATAGATGAATTTCATGCCTAATAACATACTCTACCCTCTCATTCAAGATCTCCGATATGACCAAAATACAAGGCATGTAATGTTTCGTGGGTGAAAATGGCATCTTTGTGAAGCAGTGAAGGTGGTTATAGGCCCAAAGATGTCTCCTACAACCAAATAAAACACAAACAAACGTTGCCTAATAACTATTAGATGATTTTAGTTGGGGTTCGGTCAAGGTGAATCCAAAAAAATTCAAATTTAAGAAAAGCATATTTTAAAAAAAATAATATGCCAACGTTTCAGCTTACATTGTAAGAAATCTTCAGGGCTGTCCCTAAGTTCACATTTTCATGACTGGGAAAAAAAAAAAAATTTCATTTGTTACCCAATTACTTGTCAGAATAGCTCGAGAGTAACCAAACTCCCTTCGTCCAGGGGTATAGCTCCCTTACCACCCCTTCGTAAGGGTTGTTATTTCCTTTATAAATATTCATACTGCTTCTCCAACCTTCCCTTCTTCTACTGCCATAGAAGCTCCGACTCAGCTGCCAGCTCCTGGAGTCAACCTTTTTCTGGAGAGGCACTACTCCGTTTTTAATTTAGTTCTGACGAGAGATGCTCAATACATTCTACTATTTGCACTTTTTCTCTCCAACTCAGGTCTTTGGTGTTAAGAAATCTTAATTAATTAAATCACATTCACTCCGAATTAGGAGTAAGCTTAGAGTTATTAACCAATAATTTTCCGAAATTTTTAACTCCACTCACGTTTTAAATTTTTCAATTCATCGGCTATTCAGTTTTAGACAAACTCATATACGCGTATATATATATATATATATTGATCCTACAAGCCNATATAATTGCAATATAGTTAATTTTAGAATATATATATATATAATGCTATAAACTCATATAAGTGTGTGAGTGTGTATATATACATATATGATGAGTGGGTTTGTGTGTGTTTAAACTACCCTATCGCGTTTCCGAAGTTGTTTTTGTAATACATAAGGCAGGTGCAGATCTCTGAGGTCTGGCCGAACGCATGAGGACGCTAAAGGACCCTCGGTTCTGAAAGACAACTAAATAAATATATTTCGAAGCGTTTCGTGAAGTCGTGAAATACTATGGAGAAGATGGAGGTTAGAGAAAATTGAAATTTATTAACCGTTAATATCTACATTGTATTAAAATCTCTCTCCAGATCTTGTTTGCTAGCTGGGATCTGTCTCTCACAGATATTACACCCAGATATGATGTCAGTTTCAGAGATGAAGATACACGCAGTTGTTAAATGGATTTTTCTTCATAAAAAGGTAAATGATACTATTAATAAATAGACATTAACTAACAAAAAATTTGTTTACCTTAATAACTCATGGAATTAATTATTTTGCTAGTTTGAACAAAGACTTTGCAATATTTTGGATTTGTTTTTACGTCTAATGTTTGAAATAAAAAATGTAATTAAGTACTTTTAACAAGTAGCAATCAATGTTTACAAACAACCTGCGTAGTCAAATTTCAACATAAATATTTAAAAAAAAAACCTTTGACACAATTCCCAACTCGAAAGGTTTATTTTATACGAAATAACATCCTCTGGTAATAAAAAGAGTAACTTTAAAAAGGAAAAAACAGGAACAGTGATCTGAAAAGGAAGAAGGAGTGAAATGTTTTGTGATGTGTGAGAGAGGCATTGTTTGGGTTGTGACAAGGGCGCTAATCAGGTTAGCTGTGTGACGGGTTCCCGTCCTATCCCGTGCATTCCTCCAAACTCATCCTGAATTACATCCCGAGGGACGAAAGGAGTGAGGCTGAATTCCGATATCGTCCATCGGGAGCTGGGGCTTTAGTCGGCGGTAGTCACTGAAAAACTAAGTGAATTTCCACAAGGTTCTGGGTAATTTGCAAAATAGTACATTACAATAAGTCAGAATAAACTCATAAATTTAATATTTGTTACAAAAAGAGAATTTGAATGCATGATAAACTTATGCTGGAGAAATTTGTCAGGGTTTCGCCCTTTCCATGTATATTTTCGTCTAAATGTATTTTTCTTTATCTGTCACTCTTTTTGGTATATTTTTAAATGCAGTAAACTATGAAAAAATCTGAATTATTTCTTCCTAGAGCTTCAGAAAGCATTTGATAGAGTCTGGCGCAGTAGTCTCTTGTTTAAACTGAAATCCATACTTCCTAGTAACACTTACCTTATCTTTAAGTCTTACTTATCCAACCGTTTCTTTAGGGTTCGGCAAGGATTAGATTACTCCGATTTCTACCAAGTTGTAGTGAGAGTTCCTCAAAGTAGTGTGCTTGGACTTATCCTATTCATCTTGTACACTTCTGACATCCTTACCCATCCAAGTACCCTCTTAGCTCTATTTGCAGACGACAAAGCTATCCTATCCTCCCATCCCAATCCTAAAACTGCTTCTAAAAACCTACAAGATCACCTCGAAAAAATCAAACAATATACAGACTCCTGAATAAGAAATCTAATCTTACAATAGAAAACAAACTGACGCTCTATTATTATCCGACCAATCCGACAGGATGAATTACGACCAATCTGGACTTACGGAGTAGAAATCTGAGGTGCCGCCAAGCCTTTCAACATCCAAAGAATCCAGTCCTTTCAATCCAAAATCCTGAGAATAATTCCAAATGCTCCCTATTACGTATCCAATTCTTCCCTTCACCACGATCTAAATATTCGTTTTGTTCAAGTCCTCATTTCTTCCAGCTTCATCCTTTTCCACAGCAAACTGCGTTCCATCCAAATCCACTAGCACAGACCATGTCTTCCAACTCCAACCTCTACAACCCTCTCCGGCCAACGAAGATGGCCCCGCGATCTCCTGGGGACACAGTCTGTAAATAATTTCAGAGTGGAGTCACTGGTCACCTTCTCACCTCATGTGACTTTCATTAATGTCATTTTTTTGTTTTTACTATTCATTTTAATTTAATTACAAAATGTTTTTATTTATTTTAAACAGAATGTAATGTGTAAATAAAGGTTATAAAAAATATTGGTTGTCAATAATTATTTACAAATTAACTTCTTTCAATATTGATATCTCTATTGGAGCAGTTTGCGATTTCTCTTGTTACCTTTATTCTTTCATAGATAAATAATAGGTTCATGATTTCAAAATTATACAGGTCTAATTTTAAAATTTTCAATTTTATGAAGGATCTCTTGATTTAGTAATGCTAAATCATATCTGAATATCTTCAATGATTAATAAAGGCCAAGTATCTTTCTTCTTTATCTTTAATCTTTAGTCTAATCTTTTGTCATTTCTTCAAAATATGTGATCCTCTACATCAAATACTAATCAAAGAAGAGCTCACAATAGAAACTGAGTATTTAATGAAATAAAAATATTCTCTGTCAGGACTTTTGTATCAAGTTGTTAAAAATTTAAAAATATTATACAATACAATAAAATGATAAAATTAATGCAAAAACTATTTTAGAGATGATTCCATGTGCCAGAACTTTGTACATACACTAATAACTGTTTCATTTCTTACATTTTTGTGAAGCAATAATTAAATGAATCCTTTTTAAATATTTTTTTCATAGTAATTCTCTCATTTTTAACTTTTCATTAATTTTGTTTGTTTTAGGTTGAGTTTTAGGTTCCAATAATGAAATTTTTTACATATTCTATGAGATTTCATTTTAAAGGATAATATTATATTCATTTTTATTAGTAACTTTCCTGATAGCACATTGTATCTCCTAAGAGGTTTATCTTCAGGCGTTATTGTCATTTATATATAATTCAAACGATTCTTCTTCTATTTTAGCATAAATTTATTAGATTCTAAAATTTATTAGAATCTCTATGCTACCCAAATTTTCTCTAACTTTGTTTACAATAAATAATACTGTATTTACTTTCCTAAAAAAGGCAACCTAACTTGTGTAGGAGAATATTTACTTTTTTGTTTAGTATCTGCATACAATTATAAAACATATAATTGCAATATAGTTAATTTTAGATAATATTATTGATAATTTTAGAATTCTGTAATATCGTTTTTGGAGACGATATTTTGAAAATTAAGTAAATATAATTTAATATGGAAAGAATTGTTGACCGTCAAGTTCTACGACGAGAGAATTGTCGGTTATTCGGTCATGGTGGTTGAAAAATTAAAAACTAATTTGTAACCAAAATAGTTTTTATTTTTGGTCATACCAAGTATGACCATCACTCTGCTTCATGTGTACACTTACGAATTTTATTAAATTTTTTTTTTTTTTATCCATTTAATATAATCGATTATATATATATATCAACACAGTTTTATATTTTCATTTATTTTTCTTTGTTTGATTATCATATATAGACATGTTTCTTTATTATATTGTATCTTTCTCTTTCACATTCAGCCCTGATGAAGGTTTGAAATTCAGGCCAAAATGTTGGCCAAAATAAAAACTATTTTGGTTACAAATTAGTTTTTAATTGTTCAACTGCCATGATCAAATTCCTGACAATCTTCTCTCCATAAATAAAATTGAATTGCCCTTAAACAGTTTCAAAATCTCTGTTATTTTAGATTATTTTTTTCTTCTCATCAAACAAATTTTAGCTAAGAATAGCAAGCGGCCATCTTATTTGGGTCAAGAAGAATACTATTACTTTATTATATATTACTGTATTTAAGCAAACGAAACTATATGAGGGTTTTTAAAAAATATATATATTTCAAAGAATCTACTTTCACTTTCAATTTATCATCATTCCACCATTATAATTTTAATTGTATGTTTTATCAAAATAAATAATAGTTTATTTTGTCCAAGGAAAGAGAGGCTTCACATATTATCAAAGTCATGACGTCACAAACTAAGACCGCTAAAGTATCCATTGCAGCATTCCTCTTAGAAAAAGTAGCTACTGTTGAAATTTACTACTTCCAAACAAAGAGTTAGGAGACAGTTTGGGCAGCTTTGGAAATAGTGGCAAAGGCACAAAATGAATAAAAAGAACTAAGGGAGAGAGAGGTTAGGAATGAAATAGCAGGATCTGGAGCCTTTGTCGCTGCAAGCAGTCGTACATCACACTTACTTCTTTGGCTGGCCACTCTTGGCCTTCCTTTTGGCCACTTTCAATATTCCCCCCACTCACACAAATTACTCAAGTTTCTACATTCTTCTCCCTTACCTACAGCACAGAGCACATCACAGTCTTTGCCGGGTGGCAAATTACACAAACTGTCTTGTTTGCTCAACTAAAGTCCACCACAATCATTCTCATCTATTAATGTACAACTTACTTAAAAGTTGAAGAATTCCCATTGAGAATGTTGATTGTTAACTGAATGTATATATATATATATA
>KZ807522.1:289342-304359 GCA_000696205.2 Oncopeltus fasciatus | reverse complement strand
ATATTTTCATAGTTTATAAAATTAATATATAAAACAATAACAATTAATAATATGTTTCCTGCTCTGCATGTCGGACATGGGCTAGCCCCAGTTACTGCGAGAACTCTCGTACTTTTTTATTTATTCATAAATAAGTGTTTTACCAATATTTATTAGTGAAATCAGCTTATTTTAAAGCTTTATGAGTTTTATTAAAAATCTTGACAAATAAATAAAATAGCACAAAATAGAAAGTGAAGCGTAATAAAATTCTTAATATTTCTTCTTTTTGAATATGAAGGTTATATGAAGTCATTTGATATTAAATTCCTTGAGAAAAGGAAGAGGAGGAAGGAAAATGAGGATTTTAGCTATAGTAGAAGTAAAAGGGGGAAAATAAAATAAAATTGCTTAGTGGGAGAGATCGGGGAAAGAGGGTAGGACTCTTTGAGGGTGCCGACAATATTGCTAGAGATAGCTTCCTATTGGCCACCGAGGTTAGCAAGTAGCTACGTTTGGGGCTGTTTCTTTTTCAACCCTTATTCCCCATTCCATAAATTTCCCGAGGTTTTGGTTCCTCAAGTCCTGCTATGCTATAAACCACAAGTCTGGAGAAAATACACCCCCAAAAGTGCACGCCTCTTATTTTCCTGGTCAAATGATTAAATTAAAACATAGAACTATTAGTTCAGCATATTTTCAGTCTTCCATCATGGGTCATAAATCTAACTGAAAAGTCCTACACATTCTGTGAGGCAGTAACGGGATAAACTTAACGGATTATGATACTTCAATCCCATAATTGTTGAAATTTAACAATTTTTGATGTCTTAATAACCCTCTGCCACACAAATGATTTTGTAAATCCGTTCGTTTATGTATGCATGTGCACACGGCCAAATCTGTTCGAAACTTTCTGGGTTTGCAGATTGCCCTATCAGGGGAAAAAAACAAATCATTGCTTGCGCAATAGTTGAACATATAATTTACCTACCGACCGTAGAGAGATAAGGATTTCTACAAAAACATATTCATCGATGTTCTTTCAAAATTTTATAGCAAGATTGGGAAGTGATACATAAAATAATCAATTCTTGAAAATTCTCTTCATTGTAAGCTTTATAAAGCTGAAAATGAAAGGATTGATTTTGTTAAGGGGTGTGTGTCAAATAAGAAAAAATATAACAATGGATAGATATAAGGCACCGGCAGCAACTGATGATGACTTTGCTGTCTTACCATGAGGTAATTAACATATCCACGTCAGTACCATGACGCAAAATTTGAAAAACTTCAACATTCTTCACCGATCTTTCATTAGCAATGCAATTTTACTCATACAAAGTAAGGCAGCGCTATATGTGTTGCTTCAACAAACTAAATGTAATGCAGGTAAGCAACCTTCCCGCCTTCACTAAATTCAATTCAAAAGCACATTTAATTATTCTTTTCATTTTATAAATCCTTTTTATTGTGTTTTATTATAATTGTTAAATAGCTAATAAATAACTTTGTAATGATATTAGTTATTCATTTCTAGCCAAGTCCGGCATTAAATTCTTGAAAATAGAGATATAAAATATATAGTATAAAAGTGCATAAAAACATTTTATAAAGAATAATAAACAAGTAAATAGAAAAGCATATAATTTATTGAGAAAAACTTGACATGTATATATAATCTTGTAGTGGAGTATCAGTAACTCATACTGATTTAGATTTTTTATTCTGTTCCCTTGCACTAAAAATTATCTAAATTTACGTGGGATTAAAGACCACAAAATAAATAATATTTATAAAATTAAAATTAAAATTAAATTAAGAAGAGTCATTTAAACAGCTTGACAATGTCAGCTCCTCCGAGCATGAGCGATATATTCGTCGGCCTCGGAGGTTGGACTCTCGACACTAGTGCGGGGAATTTAATAACTTATCAGACTTGTCTCGGTAGCATAAGTGGTAAATGCACCGGCCCGGATAGCAGGGGATCCAGGTTCGAGTCCTGGCTGGGACAGTTAGATTTTTTATTCTGTTCCCTTGCACTAAAAATTAGCTAACTTATAAACTTCATAACATTTTTCATACAGTAAATAAATTCCAAAGTATTGTGTAATGTTATATTCTTAAATTTAACTTGATATTGATATATTAAATGGGGCATGTTAGCCCAGTGAATAAGGCCCTGGATTCTTGAAACAAGGTTCCCAGGATTCTGCGCTTCTGTTTTTGCGCAATGACCCTATGGATTCCTAGTATCTAATGGACACCTCCAGCCTTAGTTAAGTACTATTGTTTTTGGATCATTGTTTTATAAGATATCGTAAAAACATATAATGGTTTATTACAGCTGTTTCTTACTCTTACTTAAGTAAAAGTACTTTTATGAAAAGTGTCGTCTAGAAATTTATGGCAATTATAGTTTGTGATAGGACCTTTTTTTGTAAGCTGGTCCTCCCTTTGGATGATAAAAATACATTTTCCCCTCCCACTTTCCTACAGTCATATGTCCTGAAACATATGCCATTTAAAACGTCTCATCCGTTCCCCACTCCTACATTCTTTCCCGTTCTTTACGAAAAGTAAAATTACGAAATAAATTAAAGGCTAAAGATAACCAGATATCTTAATTAGAAAATAACAGACTCGATAATATTATACTCACTTCTGTTAATCTCTCTAAGCTTCAACTCATATGTTTTATAATTATAATAATACTAAGATCTTAATTATTTAATTACTAGTTTAACTGGGATTTTAGAGTTTTGAGAGTAGTGGAAAAGAAGCTTTAGAAAAAATGTCATGTCTAATTTAATATCGGAATATTTCACAGAGGACGTTTAAAATAAAATCATGATCACTGGGTGTATCATAGGCTTAATCACAACAAAATGAATATTCTGAAATAAAAAATTAAAGATGCAATTAAGTTCAACACGCAAAAAATATCTAGGAGTTTGCTAGGGTAGTTTTGTATATTTTCATAGTGAATAAACTCAAAGATAAAAATTTCTTCGAATCACAGCTTAAGAGAGGCCAATATAGAGTAAGCTTACGAAATATTTATATTTTAAAATGTCATATACTCTGATCAATTAAAAATAACTTTACCAGACAATAGATCTTGATGAAAAATCATTAATTAATATAAGTTCGAGGAAAATAAATATGTAAGTGGATCTCTCCAGACTTATTCCAGTGGTGTAGAAGAAATTATTTACAGTTTACATGTTACATGAACACAAATGTAAGTAAAGGTAGGGAATGAGGTCGTAGTTTGCATCTGTGGCTACATGTTGGAGGGCTCTAACATCTGCATTTCTCTATCTTCCCCCCTGGCCGCGTAACTGCTCCTCGTAGCGATTACAGACCTGCTCGTAACCTCTCACGTGGTGGGGACCGTCATATATATGTCGTCTGGGAGTGATTAAATGTAAATCGCCTTGAATGTGAGTGCTTTCCAAATACACACTAAATTCTGAAATAAAAATAAAAAGTACTTCACTCAGAAAGTTATCCATCTTCCTACGAGATAGATTTGAGTTCTTATAAATTGAAAAAAATTCTGTAAGGTTAAAATTAATAACCCTGACGTTAGAGTTAGGCAGAGGGCTTGAGGGAGCTCTCAACCAGAGCAGCTCATTTTGCTACTGCAGACAGTATCTTTAGAAAAAAAGAAAAAAAAAATGCATAAACCACTGTAAAACAACACTAAATTTGACACTTCATTCTCCCTATAATTTTACATAACCCTCAGAACAATAAAAATATTGACGATTACTAGATTTTTTCTACCTCCAAACTGCAACCCTTATTTGATTTCAACAAAATACCGTTATGAATAAGAGCTATATTTAAACTGATAATTTCAAATATCTAGTTTAGTTTTCTTAATTTTAATATGTGAGAGCTAGAGTGTTTAGATAAACAAAGAAAAATTACATAATTTTGAACGGAGCATGTGTGTTTGTGTTTAATTAGAATCAGTGATTATTTGTTTAGGAAATATAAATTCAACGAAATCTTAAATAAAATTTTATTTAGTAAAATATACCATAAAATTTTTAAAAATATATTACCAACAAAGAAATAAAGCTAGTCACGTTGGCACAATGACATTTGTTATTCAATTTTTTTATATATTTGCAGGTGCAAAATTTAATAACGATTTATTATTATAGAATACAGCTTTTTTTTTTTTTTTTTTTTTTTTTTTTTTTTTTTTTTTTTTTTTTTTTTTTNTTTTTTTTTTTTTTTTTTTTTTACGAAAAACGCTCACTCAGAAAAATATTGGATTTAATATAATTTTAATTGTTGAGTGAGATTTCTTACTTTAAAATCATTAGATGAAGATTTGATTATATCTATTGCAATTTGTTGAATAAATACTTTTTGGATTGTAATCAGATGATAGAAAGCTGGTGTTTAGAGAAAAATGACAATTTTTAAAACATATATACTTGTTATTAGTAGATTTCATGGAGCTTGGTAGTTGTTAGATGCATATTTTGCGAATAAACGCTAAAAAAACATAAGTCGCTAATTAAGAATGCCATGAAGATGAAAGTACGCTACCGAAACTATTCCTTCCCTACAAATCTAGAACAACCCTCAGTAGCCTAAACATCATTTGCATACATGGCCCCCTAAACTGTATCTAAATTTAAATCCCTTATTTACAATATAGGCACATCTTTAATGAGAAATTATCATAGCTATCGCCACTCTTCCGTATAGATTTTAAAAAAGATTCTTTCGTTATTTTCTCTAATCCCAACTACAAGCCATCAAAATGATAGTTACCAATGTGGGTGTGTGCGTTCTGAAGGCCACATTTTTACCTTTATTATTTCATAATGAAATAATAACAATTATTATAGCTATTTACCGTTTCTTCTTCCGAGTTGGACCGTGTCAAATTGGTGTTATTTGCCGAGCTTTCGCACATCATGTGATGGCTTCTTCAGGGCTGAAAAGAGTCCAAAACGGTCCAACCCGGAAGAAGAAACGGTAAATACTTCTGACGACCGTCGAAGCCTACGTGAACAACAAATTATTATAGCTGCCAAATTCAGAATAAAAATAAAAGTTCGTTCCTGAGAAAAATTAGACCAGAATGTCTAATGCAAGAGAAACACTTTTAATACTTAGTTTTGAGTAATGAAACTCAACAAAGAGTCGAATAAGAAAATGATTAGGAGTTTGCCTGAAAAGTAAATTAAAAAAGTAAAAAATGTTTTTCAATAAAGCGAACGCTAATATTTAGTTTAAAGTAATGAAACTCAACATAGATATGTTTATTTACATAATATATATTTTAGGTGTTACTAAAGTGAACAATTAGTTTTTGGTAAAATTTATTTATAAAAAAAAACAGGCTAAGAGCATTTAAAAGTAAAACCGAACAAATAAGAGCAGAGATTTTAAATTTGAAATAAAGAATCGATTATTAGTGAAATATATGTTTTAGAATTTACCCAGTGTATTTGAACAATTCTATGTGGGGTTTACCTAAAACGCTTGTTTTTTGTTTTTGTTTTTTAGCTGGCCGTAAATATTTGTTATTCTTGTTGAAATTCGCAGATCTTATTTAAATGTTCATCGAAGGACAGATTTTGTTAGTGGCAAATTAGAATAGCAGATTACCAGAAATGCCATATTATCATTTTGCTGTAGCAGGCGTAATATTTATTTATTCTCGTTGCAAACATGGAAGGTATTTTCGAGAAGAACATATTTTCAGCAAATTTGTCTGATATTAGTTTCAGATTCTACTAATGATAAACAATAAAATAACATTCATGCAAAACGAAATGCTAAATTCCAAGTATGACTGAAGATTACCTAAAATGGCGTGTGTATGTAATACCTTTTTAGTGTTACAGTAGCTTACTTCATGCGCTTAATTTAAGGAGTTTTATCGTGACGTATTATATTTTTGTAAATATTAAATTTTACATTGGGAAAAATATTTTGGAAGAAATTAAAATTGTATAAATATAATTATATATCAGTAAAACAATACATAACATAATAGTAGACTTCATCCAAACCAATAATTTTTTTAAATTCAAAATAAATTTATCATCCTGGTATGTTATAATTATGTTAAATTGCCAATTATACTAGTTTGAATTATGTAAATTATATTATATTTCGGAATGTGTGTACATTAATCTTAATCCTACCTCTATCAACGATAGGCAGGACAAAGACAACATTTCGTCAGCGTACTGTAATATTTTTCGTATAATACAACGAAAAACTACTCTGAAACTCCCCCATTGTCGGCCTCTTTCTTTTTCCCTTTGAAGGGATTACCTGGTTAATTCCTTTCACCCGGCCCATAAAATTCTTGTTCTTTGAATTTTACCGACTTACCCCACTCCTCCCTGTGACTGTGGTTTCACTTTTCAGTTGTTTTCTGCAGTTTACAATGTGAACAACCACCCTGGGGAGATTTCTCCACTCAACGCCATTGGTACATATCATTTTGTAATATGTTTTATTCCTAACCATAGTTAATATTCTTACATAACCTTTTTTCTTGTTGTACAGATATTTCAATTTTTATGCATTACTGTTATTTGTGTGTATTGTCTTTTTAGCCCTGATGATGGCTTACTAGCTAAGCCGAAACGTTGGCATAAATAAAAATATTACTCCAAATTTTGGTGTATATTTTTTTCTTCCTGGCCGAAACCCCGACCATTCTCACATGATATGTAAATTAAATCAAATATATTTATTAACAAAAACATAATTGAAATTGTCACACTTAGCATGTTGGCAGACATTTTTTAAGATCCCTCTTTTATTAATTAACTTATTTTTGTATTTTTTAAATTATTTATTTCTTATTAAAGGTAAAAGTATGCCCAGGTAAATGTATTCTAAAGAGAAATCGAACTATGTACCTTTGTATCTTTATGTGACTTTAAAAAAGAAAAAAATAGATCCTTACCAGCCTTGATTTATAACATTTGATTATACAGGTCGTCTCCTCGCGCTGTATTGCCGAAAATTTCAAAATAATAAAACCAAATCCTGCCTGTAACCTTCATTTTTGCAAACAATTGATGAATTCACTAACGGCTGAAATCGGTCAAGGGGTGGGGGCTTTAGGGGGAAACAAACTTGAAAAATCTTAATACATTCTAATAAAGAAATACGTACAATATATTTCTAAATTTTTATTTTTTTAAACTTAATATTTATAATGAAATTTCGATTTTTTGGTGATCTACCGAATTCTACATTTCGGAGTTTTAGCTTCTCATAGCAAACCATTCATCCTTAAATCCATGTTATGTCGCAATCGAAAGAAGTAGAGGGGAGGTTTAAGAGAAGATGAAAACGTATAAAATTAATGTTTCCGGTTTTAATTAATTTGTATATGTTTACTTGACGCAGCTCAGACTGCGAGAGAGACTTTCTGTTACTTGTGATTCTATTTTGTGTTTTAGGACTTACGTCACTTTGAAGAAGCCTCTAGCAAGAGTAACACTGAAGATTTCCCAGAGGGCCAATACGACAAAGAAGATAGAGTTATATTTATTTAAAGAGCAAGTCTGCCCCTAGCAGTCAATAAATAGTCAATGAGTCAACATCCCCTTGGCTCACCAAACCTTGCTGACGAGGTATTCCTAACGCTGTCATATCTATTTCACGATTTCGAGAAGGAAATCCTGTTTAGAGTGGTCGTGAACCAATAAAGAGGTGTATAAAAATGACTCTTTTCAACCAAATATTTGTATTATTATGTCCTTGGTATAAAATACAATTAGTAGCCAAAGTATATTATACTTTTATGTACCGTCATCTGACATCTGCTAGCCAATACTAGCCAATCCCAAGCTGACACCATTTCTTGCAATAACTGTCTTCTTTCCAAAATTATCGAATAATTTCCCTTGAAGAAACAAGGCCATGGGTCGAAACATGTAGTATTCTTGATCTATGAGTAGTATCTTGTTAGGAATGAAACTCCTTTTCAGTTGATCAAAACAGGATAACGCTCAGACAACTTGGCTTGCTATATTTCTAGTTTTTCTCTGTAGAGTGCAGAATTCATAGAACATCCATCTGGATCAAATTCGTGGTAAATAACACCCCCAAAATAAAAATTAAATAAACGCAAAGCATGGTTTTCTTTCTCTTCAAATTGTTTTCTTGCAGCATTGTATTCATTAAAACAAATAACTAAACTGAGGCTTTTTCGAAGAAGTCTTCTAAGGGATTTAACAAGCATAGAGAATGCTCTAAAGGGGTTTTTTTTATGTATTAGTAAGCATTAAATAGAATTAAAACATTTAGTCTTTTATAATATTTGAATTTGATAAAACGGTCATTTTAATTTAAATCCCTTAACCTAGTATTTTATTTTGTTGTTGTTTTGGTCGCATAAACTACGGAGGTTATTATTATAGGCCTATCGTGTTAGTCAAAGCTTATGTTTTCTCTGACAGCTGATTTGACTAATAATTGAGTACGCTGGAGATGGTTCAACAGTTTAAATTTATGACATCTTTCAGATTTCCTCAAACATTATTTTTTTCTCTTTATCAATTAAAATACAGAAAATTTATTCCAAAAAAGTAAAAATAAAAATGAAAACCTCTTGAGTGTTTATAAACAATTTCAGGTGCATATACACATACCGAATCAACTTAAATTTCCATCACTAGCTCTTCCCTCCAGCAATACTCTTTGTTGAAACTTCATTCAAGCCTCATAGAGTAAATCATACTTCTAAAATTAAAAAGAATATTTCACCCGTCATAGGTTACAATATAAGAAGAGGATTGATTTTTTTTTTTTTGTACTGATATTAAGTGAAATGTCAATAAGAATTTTGCGTTTATTTGACAGAAAATTACTCATATATTTTTATTTAGTGGAGGATGACACAAGATAACATAGAACTAAATGTGCTGACATAATTTGCATTTATTAAAAGAAAATATTTATTTTGCAGAGAGCTTAAATAGGGGAAGGGATAAGAAACCCTATCAACCAATCTGATTTCTATGATTGTTTAAAACATGGTGGTTAGTTCTATAGCTGCTCCTTGTTGTGCCTTGACACATTACTGTTCCCGAGCGATCACAAACGCGTCTTCATTGTCAGCATCTTTCATTATCACTCCTTTGATGTTCAACATTAACAATAATCGGTTTTGAACATTGAACTAGTCATAAGAATGCCACATTTTACAACCGAATTATTACAACTTTTATGAAATTTGTGCATCGTGGTCGGTCCTCATTTCAAAGTTATTCTTATTAGTTTTTATATAATCGTCCACAGCGATATTGTTATTGCGTATAGAACACATTGTAATTTTTATCTGAAAAGTTGTTGTATTATTAGATAGATAGATGTATATTTTTATTCATTTTTCTCATTTTTCATTAGAACAAGTTTTCTCATCAATTTTCGACTTAAGATTATTTTTTGAGGGGTGCCGCGTTAGCCAATCAAGTTTCTCAACATATTCATTGGGGGTTCGAGCCCCAGCTAAAACAATAAGTGGTATAATTCGTCGGCCATCTTACCACCTTACTCCAAGAACCTTAGTATTTCAAGCTGTAGATACAAACAATAGACGTCTTTGTTATATGGAGCGATTTTGCGATTTTACTTTTCATATCATTCTAGGAATCAAGTTGGTGAATAGAAGACTTGAAAGCAGAACGCTTGAAACTTCAGAAATATGAGGCTGAAAAAAAAAAAATTAATAAAATAGAAAGTCATTAAATTAATCATTCCGATAAAAGTAAACCCCCATGCTTTAACTACAATCAGCTTTAGATTCATATCACGCCCTGGGCACGCTTTTGAAAAATAAAAAAAAGGTACGAATGTTTAGAATAGAATGGTAACCTGCAGATAGCCTCTCCCTTCACAATTCTTAGTCATTGGAAGAGAAGATAAATGAAGAAAAAAATTACATTCCATTACTTAGATGTATGTATATTTATATATTATAAAATTCTTAGGTAATAAATTTCCGTTAATAAAATTTACTCATGCATAAAATATTATTCTATAAAATTATGTAAAATATAATATGCATATTATTATAAATATATTTATCTATTGATATCTTCAATTTACATAACTATTCACTTTATTCTTGGAGTTTTCTTGTAGGATTACCCAAATACATTTTACAGGTCTATGGAAAGAAAGGGGTTTTGGACGTTACATAAATCTCAATGCTCTTCCTTAAGAATACATTCACTGTATTCTGGAACTGACTGTTCCAAGCAATGGCGTACAAGCAAAGTCACCCTGGCTCCTCGTTCGGAGGAACGCGAGAAGACTCTACTAGACTCTCTTCGCGGCTAATGGCCCCTGGACACGCAACTCGAGGATTACGTCTGAGAGGTGTACCTCAAGAGGCTGCATTGGGCCCCTGACTGCTTCCTCCTCCTGCTCCTCCCAATCTTCTACAGAAAATTACCTCTCCACAAAGTGTGTCTGATTTACTCTAGAAATGCCGACAACTGGGGAGCTAAGTGAAAAATATAGTGATACTACTTCTAACCAAAGTGTCGATAACAAAATATCATTCACCGTTCAATTTCTAGAAATTACTGAAACCTTCCTAGTAGATTAGCCACTGCATTATCTTCCCAATCCTAATCCAGTCATAATCTACAGAGGCTCAAAAAGAAATAACCCCATGATAGCTAATGCAACAATTAATATTTCAATCTAACTCACTACTAATGAACAATTATTATTAACAAATTACTATATTAAAATTTACTATAACGACAGACTTTATTAAATTTAAAATAAAGAAAAAACTCATTTATGCAGTAATGTAATACGCTAGGAAAAGTACTTTCTTTAAATTCAGAAGAGAATAGGATATCTACTAAATATAGGGTAGTAGTGAAGCATTCTAGGAGCTGGAGTTCCTGTCAGTGTCTGGAGAAAAGAACCAGTTCAGCATATGCGTGCGGAGCTGCTCGTGGAGTACGCTTTACAACACAGTGGTAGTCACAAGTATTTGATTCATTCAGGAACTGTATCGCTCCCTCCTGAGGTATCATGAATCAAGTAGCGTTCAGAATCACATCCCACCTGGCTTAACATCCTACAGATAGATCTCTTCTTAACACTAAGGCAAACAAGAAATATTTTATTAACGAATTTTTAATTATTATTTTTATTCCTATAAATTACTGTAAATATAGTTATTTATTGAAAAAGATAGAGAAAATTACTTTAAACCAGCTAATTTTTACCAAGTAGCTGTATAAACGAAGGAGATTTGCTGTTTTTCATCAATGCTTGACATAAATGACCTGAAGGAAGAAACAGTGGGTAATGTTCTTGTTATATTCGTAGATATGTTCTAGAATAATAGTTTTTCTGAAAAAGGTTGTGGGATGGTTACAGTAATATGTCATTTTCTATACTAATTCTCTGAAATTCTCTTAAAATTGCCAAAGGATTCAGGTGTATTCTTGAATATAATTAGAATAATTCTGTATAATTCCGATTATAAACTTTGATATTTTCAAAGTAGCTACAGTTGAAATTGTGTTACGTAGCGTCCGAAGCTACATGACATGTGTTATGTGGGTTATGAACCATCTCCACTAGGCAAGTGCACGGCTCTAGCATGAGATTTCTTCTCATTGGCCGAGTGACCTTATTCTAAGGAATGCAAGACAAAACGCAACAGGTCGCCCATCCTGCGATAAGGTCGCTGACGAAGCTCTCTTTGCTAGCATTAATCCTTGCTGAAAACGTATCCCAAAGATCAATAGCAGACTTAATTCCTAGTATTGTTATTTATTATTTCAAATTCTGATATCAAGTAGAATATTGAAATCCCTTATATAATGTAGTATCTCATGTTATGGATAATCATGAAATAACTTGTTATGTACACTAAACATTCATATATATATATATATATATATATATATATATATATATATATATATATATATACATTTTTATTTACAAGTAATTAATGATAAAATCTAAAGCAGATCAATAAAAGACTTAATCTTTAGAGAGTAAAATATACTGTCAATATAAATGAATAAGCAGGGATTGATTAATTGTGTAGGTTAGGAAAGCACAACTTAAGAAAAAGGCAATTGTATACAAATTGTATGTGTAGTAAAATATAATACATACACAAATATGGGTGTCAACAATTTTTTTTTTTTTTTTCTAGCAACCTGATAAAGCATAATCGATTCTGTCTCGTTATCAGTGGTCCTAAAATGATATTTTACCTATCATATCATGTATAGTAATATAACAAATACACTGAATGTAATATAATTATCATTAATAATATAACATTTAAATTTTAAGCTACACATACATATATATATAAAGAGAAAAGGGGATATAACTGTATACATTTGGAATAACAAACATGGATATATGATTAGCAATTATTTATAATAAAAAAAGGATTAACGTTTGCATCCAACGACCTACCACTCTTTTAGTAATAATTATGCATGTTTTGTTTATTTTAATTTTGTCTCTTTTCTATTGAGATAAAGTTTAAATTATTTTATTGTGATAGTTTGTTTTAAATATAACATATTTATTATAATACCACAAAAAGGGCAAGCATGTAAATCTTTATAATTTTTTATTAAATGCTTAGAGCAAGGAAGCAGTTCGTTTAATGACATACTTTTAGAACAATGGACTGCATTGATTTAAATAAATTATTTTAGAAGTCATTTATTCACATTTAAATGCTTGTTCAAAATGATAAGCACACCTGAGGGCAAATATCTATAGATGCCCCGTTAAAAAATAGTTAAAATGCAAATTCACAGAGAATATGAGAGGGGTGGATAGTGCGCCATGAGTCACGTCAGTATTTCTGTCATATTGCGAGTCCGCGTTCGTGTCCTTCAGATCTGAGAATTGACGAATCCTGGAACGAAACCTTCCCTGCTCCTGCAGTAACTACCAATGTCAGTGATTTATACTTGTGATGTGGGACCTGCGACAAGAATTGCTTCAAGACCTACCAATGCTGAAAAGTCTGACTGACTTGACCAAGATGACCTTAACGAGAATTATAATCCAGAATGTAATGTGAACGTACCAGAAGAAGGTTTGTTTTTCCGAATGCATAAGTCAAGGATAACATCGTTAGGGTACAAGTGCTTCATACTGTCATGGAAAATAATGTAAATATAGAAATAAACAGAAATTTATTGCATTATAACAAATAAATATACCTACTAACAACAAACAATAATCAAACCTACTGCTTCTTCCTTAATAATAAATAGAAAAATACAGCTAATTAAAAAATACATACAAATGAATTAAATGTGCTTATTAACAAAGAGACCTCAAAAGAACTTGCTAAATTGTCATCACTTACTAAGTGACTATCACTTGACATTACACTGTCAAAGGCACGACGCTCTAAGACATGCGATCTGAGAGGGAATCTGACACTGACTCTCATCTCATTAACTGCGTCCTCAGTCTTTTAACATATTATTTAGAATTAGAGGAAGATTTCTACTTGAACAGAATATATAAGTATCTATATAGAATATCTATGTTGAAGAATATATAAGTATATATGTAAATCAGTGAAAAATTGAAGAGATATTTTAAAAGTCATGTCACAGTACCAGTATTTCCCCAAGGAAATCGAGAAAAAGACTAGATTATCCAATGAGCTAGAAATAGTATATATGTTACGTACACTAACATTTACATACATATCTAGTATTGTCGTGACATAATCCTAAAACATTCGGTCAGCTGGCCATGGCATCCTAATCCTAAAAGAGTACCCCGTAATCCTTTTCAGAAAATCCTTTCACCCTCCCTCCACCTCCATACATTTGATGCCTTTACCCCACTCATTCGAATACCACTTAAAGAGTCACTCTCTCTCTCTCTTTCACACTCACACAGGAAGACTCCTTAGTCCTGAATATAAGATCTTGGGTCTTTAGAGCGCTCAGCTGCAGAGAATAAAGAAAACTGTTCCACACATACTTGTCATAAGATACAACACTCACGGTGTACAAATATCTCTACCTTCATTATCCTGTGTGAGTTTATATTTGTACGTCAATATTTACACATTTAACTTCTAGAACAATTATTTTTCTACCGGTAAGTTACAGTTCATCTGTAAACGTAAAGTATCTGTTTGGTTTTGGCATAAGTAGCTTGTAATTCAGGATGTGATTTCCGCCTTTGTCATATGTCTTTATTACTGACTCATTGAGCGAATGAGTCATTTCCCTCAAATTAAATTGCTAACATTTATAATCTATAATGAATTTATGAATATAAATTTGAGATTTGTGCAAGACCCTCCTTTACCATATATAAACTGATCTCGGCAAGTTCGCTTTCCAATGCATATCGTTGAACGGAATGATCGATTGAATGATCGATGAATAATTTATGTAAATATTTACAAAATATAATTGTAGAAAACTTAATTATCTGACATTTATGTTCTACTTTATATATACTCTCCTCGCTCTATGAGCCCCGTGACAGCCTCAGCGACACTTACAATCACCCCTCCATTTCCCACTCCACTTTCATACACAATACATAGGAAATCTGCTTAGCCTGCACAGAAACTTCCTTGGACAAATTGTTAATAATTAATAAAACCAAATTTATAGCTGGAGCTTCTGTTATAATTAACTGAAGAGATATATTCTACGTACTAAATTTAATAATTATCAATATTTGTGTATTATTAGTGTTATGAAAGAAATTCCTGTTGGATTTCACCTGATTACTTTTGTTTACATTCTATATTATACATAATGTCTTTCATTCTTAGAAAAAACTCAAACCGAACCCAGGACTTCCGAATGCGATTTCTAAGCGTGCGCGCCCAAGACCCACCCCCCTGGACATCTTTATCCCAAAGTAAAAAAGAATAGTAGTTATCTCAAGATTGTCCCTTGCTTATGATCAAAAGTAATGCGTAGGACGGGTTAATTTTTTCAGATGCTAGTATTTGTTTAAAGATATATATATATATA
>KZ807522.1:250896-277267 GCA_000696205.2 Oncopeltus fasciatus | reverse complement strand
AAAAAAAAAAAAAAAAAAAAAAAAAAAAAAAAAAAAAAAAAAAAAAAAAAAAAAAACAACTGTTATCTAAATCTTATAGAATTTCCAAAATTAAATATAGCTATGAGGTTGTAGGGGACGAATTGAAAAAAAAAAAAAATAAATAAAAATTTCATCAAATCTTCATTGTTCTTACTTAATGCCCGTCTAAAACGGAAATTATTTACAATTTTAGTTGTGTCATACCTCTTACATTTTTAATTTCTCTAATCGATCGTTACTAGCGCTGCCTAGAAACGTGTTTTGGAACTTCTAATCTATTCGCGAATGACATAGTTCATCATGTGGTGTACCAATGCACCGACAGTTAAGGTTAGGTTAGAAAGGAAAAAAAGTCAACGAGAATTTATTATTTTTTGGTAACGTTTTAACTTGCAATATAGGCAAGACTAATGGTCTTAGCAGTAAGTACTGACAAGCAGAAAGAATACAAATAAATTCTTGTTAATCTTTTTATAAAACTCTTCTTTTTATGTATTGATATTCATGATATTAATCCAAACACACCGCCCTTCGTTAAGAGTTTAGTTTGTCTTTTGTTTCAAGTGTTACCTACTTTCTAATGCCTTATGCATATGAACATATTCCAAGATACTATGTAAATGAAGAAAACCGCTTGAAAAGGAAAATAAAATTTCCTGTAGACTTCATTTATTATTCACAAGCTTGACAAATGGCATCGAGAAAAAATCTGGATAAGTTGGTAACTTGGTGGAGTTTCATGTGACATAGATAATAATTGTTAAATATATATAACTGCTATATTTTATTTGAAAAAGCATATTTGTCTGCATATTCGGTCCAACATTTTATAACCATATGCCAAAAAGAATGGAGGAAAATTAAAGGATTTGTTCAGGAATTCTAAAGAAATGTTTCTAAACCTTTCTTTAGAAAATTACTAACTAAAGATTGCTTAAAATTATCTATGTCCTATTGAATATATATCATTGATTTTAAATTTTCTTCTTGAGTTTAATTGAATTATTATTGTTCAATGGAAAAACAAATTTAATATAATGGGTTTTATAGTAAGCATCAGTCTTTCTGCTTTCAAATTGTATTTGATATTCAAAATGAGAGTTTGTTGACGGTAGATATTATTCTAAGATGATTTTAGTTGGGGTTCGGTCGAGGTAGATCCAAAAAAAAAAACACAAATTAAAAAAATGTATTTATTTACTGAAGGATTATCTGCCAACGTTTCGGCTTGCATTGTAAGCCATCTTCAGGCTTTGTATTTGATATTTTCTGCCTGTTAGACAACCACGAATTAGTCAATGTTCGACATGTTTTGTTCAGCCCAATAGAAAACATGTTTAATATGACATTTTAAACATAGAAAAATTAGAGAAAATATTATAAAACATGTATATCTCATTAGATTTTTTTTTACTGGGTTTCAGTCAAGGTTGATCCAAAAAATACAACTAAAAAAATGTATTTATAATAAAAGTAAAGTAGTATTTTTTGGATGTACCTTGACCGAACCTCAACAAAAATCATCTAATAATGTAATACCTACGGTAAAAAAAACTCCATTTGAACATTTTTATTAATTTAGTTTGCATGACATGGGACTTCATTTCGATAACCTTAATAGCCTTTCAATAAAATTAGAGGATGCACAAGAAAAAATACTGCGTATATAAATGACAAATTATGAAGATAAGACTAAATATTGAAAATTATAAAAGAAAAAAATGCAGTTGATTATATTGTTATTATTTTTTAATTTAACTTCATGCCTACTCCCCCGCCCCTCCAAAGAAACATTGATAAATTCACATGAAATTTATTACTTCACAGAGAATGCTGCAACTTAAAGCATTCAATTTAAAGTTTCATTACTTAAGTTTAGTACTTTTCTGTTTAGAAATATTATTATTTACTGCAGTAAGTTAGTTAATATTGAAACGAAATAGCAAATATCATTTGTTTTGCTTCTAAACCTTCAATTAAAACTATATATATATATATATATATATATATACAGGGTATAGTTGCAGAGAGACGTATACAGTACAAGTACGTCTCTTGAAATGGCACAAAGTCTTAGAGATTTGGCAATAAGAGCTAAATTTAACTTTTGACTCTTTGGTATGATTCGATATATATATGTATAAAATGTTGAATGGACCATATGTTTAGCTTCTACTCTGGAGGATCGGTGAAGATCTGGTGAAAGGCATCACTAAGTTTGGCTTTGGACGTTTTGGACATTAGTTGTATTAATCCCTCCTCCCAACCCATCTATCATACAAAAAAAAAAAATCATATACACTAAAACAACCCAGACAAGAAGCGCCTCTTCCTCAATGTCAGCCACCCAGGAGGGAGCGACCTGCCATCTCCCATGTTCCTCCATCACCAGCTTCCTTTGATCTCCAAGCCATGCTCCATTCCTTCTCCGATTTCCGCGCCCTCCTCACCCCTCCTATAACCCTACTGACAACATTACTGGATAAATTGACTTCCTCATCTATCTTAAAATGAGTCCTTCCAGTTCTAATTCCTTCTCCGTCCTCCTTTGGAATGCTAACGGCATCCAAACACACACAAACGAACTCAAACTGACACTAGAAGATAAAGGTATAGATGTACTATTACTTACTGAAACACGACTAACTAAAAATACGAAACTCTACATACCAGGCTACACAACTTACCGAACTGATCACCCAGACGGACGGGCTCATGGTGGAACTGCGCTCCTCATTCGCACTTTCCATACTCATCATTTGATACCTTCCACTCCTACAGACTCCCTCCAATCCACTTCAGTGTCTATCCATACTACCACTTCTCCAATTACCCTTTCCGCAGTGTATTGCCACCTAACAAACCTGTTACCTCAAGCCAATTCCAAGAGCACTTTAAATCCTTAGGTCCCCGTTTCCTCTCTGGCGGAGACTATAATGCGAAACACCTTCAGTGGGGCACGAGAGCGACCAACTCCCGTGGCCGTGCTCTGTATAATGTCATTTCCTCTCACAATTTCTCTACTTTATGTCCCTCCTCCCCCACCTACTGGCCCACTGATACTAACCGTCTTCCTGATATCCTGGATTTTTTCATTTGTAAAAATCTTATTCCTTTTCACCACTCCGTAACTACGTTAAATGATCTTTCCTCTGACCATAGCCCTGTACTCCTGACACTATCACTCACACCCATCCCTAGACAATTGCCACCATCACTAATAAATGGTCCCATTGACTGGCCATTTTTCAGAACTCTACTTGAAGAGTCACTTGACCTCGGAGTCTCCTTGAAAACCCCTGAAGAGCTGGATGATAGTGTCCAGTTCTTTACTGTCACTATTCAGCAGTGTCTCTGGGAGGCAAACTCAAAATCTAACTGCACCCAGTCCACTATATATTCACCAGAGCCCATCCCCGACTCAATTAAAAACCTTATACGGGCAAAGCGTAAAGCTCGAGCCCTGTTTCACAGGTTCAGGCATCCCTCAGACCGTAGGAAGTTAAACCAGCTATCCCGTCTCGTAAAACAAAATCCAGGTGATTTACGAAATAAGGCATTTAATGCCTACCTGTCAAGCCTCTCAGTAGGAGACAAATCCCTCTGGACTGCAACTCGCAGAATTCTGAAACACCATGAACCTTCCACCCCCTTGCGTCGAGAAGATGGCTCCTGGGCCTCTTCCGACAAAGACAAGGCCCAAATGTTTGCTCGACATCTAAGAGAAACATTTACTCCTCATCCAGATCCTAACAGTTTGTCCAATAATGCAGAGGTTGAGGAGTCACTGGACACACCATTACTAATGTCCTTGCCGATTAGGGCAGTAACACCATCCGAGGTCAAGTATATCATTAACCATCTGCCTAAACGCAAAGCACCCGGCTATGATTTAATCACCGGATTAATACTTCGAAACCTACCCCAAAAAGCAATCATTTTCCTCACATAGAAAGTGTCCTTCGAACCACCCACTTTCCACTTCTCTGGAAATTCTCTGAAATAACCTGTTTCCCAAACCCGGTAAACCTGCTCACAATACATCGTCCTATTGACCAATCAGCCTTCTTCCTTTAATTTCCAAGGTATTTGAGAAAGTTCTTCTAAAACGAATGATGCCTATCATAAATTCCTCAAATATCCTTCCCAATCATCAGTTTGGCTTCCGTTCCCAGCATTCTACCGTCCAGCAAGTGTTTCGCGTTGTAGACTACATTTCCTCTTCCCTTGAGCGAAAAGAATTCTGTCCTGGTGCATTCTTGGACGTCACTCAAGCATTTGACCGAGTATGGCATTCTGGACTATTATATAAGCTCAAGTCCATATTCCCAAGTACCATATATCTAATCCTTAAATCTTATCTCTCTAACCGATTCTTTAGGGTCCGGCAAGGATCAGATTACTCCGAACACTTCCCTGTGAAAGCGGGCGTTCCACAGGGCAGTGTGCTTGGACCTATCCTTTTCACCCTTTACACTGCGGACATCCCCACCCATCCTAATACCCTACTGGCCCTATTTGCAGATGACAAAGCGATCCTCACTTCCCATCCTGATCCTAAAACCGCTTCCAATATTCTACAAAACCACCTAGAGTCCAAATGCGTACAGGTAAATTTTCAACTAAGAAAAGATTCCCCCTCTAATGTCACATTTAATAGTATACCTATACCCCTCCTTGATTCAGTCCGTTACCTTGGGTTCCACCTTGACTCACGACTTAATTGGAGCCAACATATAAAAATCAAACGACAAGAACTCAACAGGCGCTACGGACTCTTATACAGACTAATAAACAGGCGTTTACAGCTCACGACAGAGAATAAACTGACTCTATATAAAACACTAATACGATCGATCTGGACATACGGTGCAGAACTCTGGGGTGCCGCTAAGCCTTCCAACATCCAACGTATTCAATCCTTCCAATCCAAAATCCTAATAGTTATTGCAAATGCTCCATACTACGTCTCGAACTCTACCCTACATCAAGATTATAATATCCCATTCGTCCAAGACTTCATCTCCACTCGCTTCACGCTCTTCCACTGTAAACTCCAATTTCACCCTAATCCATATGCCTTGTCCCTGTCATCGGACTCCAACCCCTATGATCCACCCCGACAACTAAAACGAAGAGGGCCCCGTGACCTCCTGGGGACATAGTCTGTAAATAATTTGAGATTGATATTGTGTCATTTTTCTTTTTCTCTAATTCATTGTGGTGATCAAAGTACAAAATGTTTTAATGTAACAGAATGTAATAAATAAATAAAAGTTAAAAAAAAAAAAATACACTAAAACATCGTTCATTTGATCTTGATATTTAATATGCTGTGTTTATTTTATATTAGAAATTCTCAATTTTTTTTCAGAACTTACTGAAAAAACTAAAACTTCAATTAAAAAACGTCATGGAATACTATTTTTGTTGAAAAAAGAAGAAATAGATACGAGAACTGTGTTGAAGGGCTAAGATGAACGCAATGTCAGAAAACCTATATTTTTTTTGTACAGTAGTCATTTCTTTCTTATTCCTACACAATTTGTTTTTTCAAATAAATGAATACAGCAATGTTAAAATATCTTTCACACAGGAACTGCGAAACTAAGCAGATTTTCATTTCTTCGTACTAAAATGTCAAATAAGATAAGAAAAAAAGATTTAAATATACAATCGACTAGGGTTAACTCAAAACTGGCAGAGGGGGGAGTGGGGGTAATGAAATATATATATTGCTTAATGAACTTTTTTCACCTTATATTGAAAAAAAAGTTCATTAAGTAGGAAGGTCTTAAAGAAGCATAAATTTTAAATAATCACATTTTACATCTTTCATCTTCTATAACTACTAATAATAAAAAAGAAATTATGATTTTTTTTGTCCTCTAAACCCATTGATTTCTAAATTGATTCCAAGCAAAATTGAATTGTTTTAACGCTTTGAAATAAAAAAGCATAAATATTAAATTCGATTTCTGAATTAATTGTAGGAAGGGCCAAACGATTTTTGAAGATTCTTTCCTAAATATTTTTTTCTTAATCTACGTTTCTATTTTTTAATGTTAGAGAACATTAATGTCATAAAATCACACTTTACGACTGTCAATTTGTTCCAGCATCTAATAGTTAAAAAGGTATTACAAAAATAAAGGATTTAAATAAAACTAAAAAAAATTATGATTCCTTTAGTTAAAAAATAACTGTATAGTAGCTAGCTAGATATAAATAGTTGAGTACAGAACTTCCATCACTTTATATAATCGATAACAATTATTTTTTATTTTTGCTAAAACTTGTGTGTTTCTGTAGTACAATATGAAATAAATAGTAAGTTGAGAGAAAACAAAGAATAGCATTACCGTTGTAATGTGTGGTTGGAATTATAAAATATGTAGAAGGGGTACTTTGGGTAAAAGGTGAAGAAAATAGGAGGGAGAGAGATAACAGTAATGGGGGGAAGAGTTTTAGGGGTAGAAGAGGGTGGAAATGAGAGAGAGAGAATGGAAGAGAGATTTAGAAAGAAGACTGTAAGAGATCTCTCAAACAGTTCATTAATTTGCAATTAGGTTTTTCAAAGAGCACTTTTCGTTTTTAACACTAATTAGTGAGTATTCCCTCTTGGCCTGAAACAAATATTCTATGTCTTACCATTGCTAAATTATTTAGCTGCCTCTGGGATATGCCTTATAAAAACTACCAATGAAACTTAAATTTACCTCTATTGGCTAAAAGTTTAAACTTTTACAACATTTCTCTATTTATAAAGTTTTAGTTTTATTTTTTGCCAAATTCATATAACTATCATAATTTTAGTTAAATAGGTAAGTTCTAGTGGCAATTCCATTTCTCTCACTATTCCCTTAACTCCTAGAGGAAACTTCTTTGCCAATTTTAATATTTAAATATTTCATTACAAACTATATCGTTCACTTAATTTACTATTATATTTAATGTTATATAGAATATTATACATTGAAAATATTTTTCTAAATAAGTAATGCCCATTAAAAAGGATTTTTTATTTTAATATCGATAATATTTATTTTTTCCCCCGGATAACGGTATCTTACATATCGCCCACTTACCCAAAAGTATGCCATGAACTCTCGTGTTAGCCAGGACATGACTCACTCTTAACTTGGGTGTCGTAGTTCAGTAGCACCCAACTAAGACTTAGGGATCTCGTACAAGGATACTATTTTTATATAATAGACTTCATTAACTCCTCTTTTTAGAATGGACATGATAGGGAAAACTAATTTACATAATTTTTCTTTCGAGTTACTTCCATTCCGAATGCTGCCCATATGAGATGAGCAATAAAATCATTGAAGTTTGTTGTGTTTAGAATTCACATTTTATATTAATCAGAGCAACTTTCAACCATTAAGTTTATCAAGTACCTGAAAAACTTGAAATTATGCTCTACATCAAGTAAGCGTTTCTTGACCGGTTACTCAAGAAGTGAGGGTAGTTCAGGAGTAATCATGGTAGGGTGGAGCGGGTACAAGAAAACCACCAATAACTTGACCAGTAGAATGCAGCCCCTTTGCTTTAAGTAATACTTGTAGAGGATATAGGGTAGTTCTGGCCTGCGCATGGTCGGACCATGCCGTCAACAACATCCAGACCTCGATACATTGATACGAGAAGTAAAGATTGACAGCGCAATCTACCCTAACCTCGTAATATTGGTTAAAATGGAAATTATCTTTTACTACATAATACACGATAGAAAATATTATATGAGGAAAGGATTGTCAAGAATTCGGTCTTGGTAGCTGAAGAATTAAAAACTTATTTGTTACCAACATTTTTTAAACACCTTATTCAGAAATTACATCCTGCACAGCCTGCATCTTGCAANGCCCAATTTCTGCACTCTTCTATAAAAAAAAATTGATGATCACATTTTATCATGATTTATTATGATAAAAATAAAATGATTTACTAAAAATATATATGCAAAGGAGGAAAGGGGTTTATTGGATAGTCTCCTTTAAGCAGGAGTTCCACAGTACCCACTAATTCGGTCTGTGTAAATGCATTCCCCAACCTCCATGAAAAATAAATAAATAAATAAAATTTAAATGAGCGTGTATTGTGCTCGATGGAGAAGCTGTTAAATGACAGTACTCCTAAATCACTAATTACAATTGTTTTTTTGTTTTTTTTGTTTTTTTTTTGTAATTGTTATTTGGAAGTGTTGACAATGAGAAGGTCACGGGGCCATTTCCTATTCAGGCGACGTGGTGGATTGTCAGGATGGGTAATACTGGATAGAGTTTGGGCTAAAGGATTGGGATGCATGGAAAGGCCAGAGTGGAATTTATTAAAGAGTTGTAATGATTTCCTTAAGTAAAGGGTTTTTAAGTGGTGTAAGGATTTGACAACGTAAAAGAGTGTATTAACTATGATCTTAGGATTTTGGATTGGAAGGACTGTATTCTTTAGATGTTGGATGGTTTAGCAGTTAGACTCCATAAGTCCACATAGGTCTGTTACCAAAATAGTTTCTATTTTAGCCAACGTTTCGGCCTAAATTTAAGACCTTTATATTTTCATTTACTTATTCATGTACTAGATTATGACATACGGACATGTTTCTACTTTTTTTTTTTTTTTTTTTTTTTTTTTTGCACATTCAGCACTGATGAAGGCCAGAAATTTAGGCCTAAACATTGGATACGGAAAAAAAAATTTTTTTTAGTTACAAAATAGTTTTTAATTCTTCAACTACCATAACCGAAATCCTGACAATCCTGTCCTCATAAAACTCGACGGTTATCAAATTTACCTACAAGGAAAATTTCAACTTATGGATATTTGGTTAGATAGGATTTTCAATGTACTCTCGACCGACGATTTCCAATGTTTTACGAAGCATTTATGAATGTTCAATCAGAAAATTCTAAAATGAAAAGGGCAATAAAGCTATTTTTTAAAAGATAAGAAATATTAGAGATCTTCTTTAAGTTATTAACGCTTAAGAAATTATTCTCAGATCTAAGTCTTAAGCTGTAATGCCTTTTGCAAATTGCAATTTCAGCTCCACGAACATTGCAATATCTCACGGATTATGGGCGAGCCTGTCCACATTCCACGCCAATCTAGGAAGCCTAAATAAGGGAACTCTATAGCTGAACAGTGTTTTGTTAGGCATTTAAGACCAATATTCTGGATGCTTTCTAAGGTGAAGGTCATAAATGAGGAAGTTAGAGCAGAACGCTACCAATTCGCCTGAATTTAGTGATAAATTAGAGTCATCCCTAACTCAGAGACTAACTCGCGAACTACACTCCATTCTAGTCCTCACCATGACGGACACACACTATGCCTGCACCACAAGGCTACTTCTCAAAACCAACCGGATTTTATATTTTTGATTAAATGTCAAAGTAAAGGGGAGAAAGGGATTGCATCCGTCCTACTCACATTCATAATTCATTTCTTCAACAGTATTCGTTTTTCGAAAAAAAGGTTATAAAACATTGTTATTATTACATTATATATATATATATATATATATATATATATATATATATATATATATATATATATATATATATATATATATATATATATATATATATATATATATATATATATATATATATATATATATATATATATATATATATATATATATATATATATATATATATATATATATATATATATATATATATATATATATATATATATATATATATATATATATATATATATATATATATATATATATATATATATATATATATATATATATATATATATATATATATATATATATATATATATATATATATATATATATATATATATATATATATATATATATATATATATATATATATATATATATATATATATATATATATATATATATATATATATATATATATATATATATATATATATATATATATATATATATATATATATATATATATATATATATATATATATATATATATATATATATATATATATATATATATATATATATATATATATATATATATATATATATATATATATATATATATATATATATATATATATATATATATATATATATATATATATATATATATATATATATATATATATATATATATATATATATATATATATATATATATATATATATATATATATATATATATATATATATATATATATATATATATATATATATATATATATATATATATATATATATATATATATATATATATATATATATATATATATATATATATATATATATATATATATATATATATATATATATATATATATATATATATATATATATATATATATATATATATATATATATATATATATATATATATATATATATATATATATATATATATATATATATATATATATATATATATATATATATATATATATATATATATATATATATATATATATATATATATATATATATATATATATATATATATATATATATATATATATATATATATATATATATATATATATATATATATATATATATATATATATATATATATATATATATATATATATATATATATATATATATATATATATATATATATATATATATATATATATATATATATATATATATATATATATATATATATATATATATATATATATATATATATATATATATATATATATATATATATATATATATATATATATATATATATATATATATATATATATATATATATATATATATATATATATATATATATATATATATATATATATATATATATATATATATATATATATATATATATATATATATATATATATATATATATATATATATATATATATATATATATATATATATATATATATATATATATATATATATATATATATATATATATATATATATATATATATATATATATATATATATATATATATATATATATATATATATATATATATATATATATATATATATATATATATATATATATATATATATATATATATATATATATATATATATATATATATATATATATATATATATATATATATATATATATATATATATATATATATATATATATATATATATATATATATATATATATATATATATATATATATATATATATATATATATATATATATATATATATATATATATATATATATATATATATATATATATATATATATATATATATATATATATATATATATATATATATATATATATATATATATATATATATATATATATATATATATATATANTATATATATATATACAGAAACATTTGGCACAATACAAATATCCCTATTTTACACCAATCAACAAATGTAAATAGCTAGTAAGCCCTTATTTTAAAGTGGTTTGGTACGATTGCCCTCTCTGACTTTTATTATTTTTGAGCAAAATACTAGTTGAAATACTTTAAAAATAATGTATCTCTATCAAATATTAAAAAAAAAAAAACTCTTCAGATTATGAAAAGGCCAAATAATTTATTTACGGTTTGTTCTTCGAGCCAGTTTGCTGACGCATTGCATTTTCTAATTTTATGTCTTGAACAAAATTACACTGGTTTTGTTGTGTTTGATCTGAAACTGTTTTTTCACTAATTCTTGTTGTCTGAATCTGACAATAACCTCAGATTTTGTCTATCACGTCAACTTATTAAACTACAAGATATCCTCAGAAATCATAAAAATCATGCATTTAAAAGAACATAATGTAAAAACGTACTAAATATACAGTTTACGGAACATTTAATGTAAGTTAAATCCAGTTCATACTTAGAATTATTGAACATTACTTAAAAATTTAGATAAAATTTGCCTTTGTAGCTTTTTCAGGAGTGTTGATGCTCCAACAATAGTCAGCCATCATATGTACGTCCCATCTACCTGGATACCTTGCTTCCATGACCCTCAAATCTTAATGGAACGCTCACCCTGCTCATCACTCATTGCACCAAGATTGTCCGGGAAATTAGCAAGGTGGCTGTGTAAAAAATGGAAATTTAATTTCCAAGTAGCAATTTAGCTTTTGGAAGCTTTCAAGTAATTCAATACTCGTTTATTTCCAAGAATGTCTTTAACAATGTTTTTGAATGCCATAACCGTATTCCCCTTCTTCCTAAGAGGGAAATTCATTGAAAACTGGCACGGGGACTTCGGCTGAATGCGGTACTGGGCGTATAGCTGACGGTAAACTAGGATACTCTATTTTACATTTGTTTTTCTTGTTATATCCCGATGTTTTCACTATACAAAAGTAACAATCACTTGAATGATCTTTGGGCTCGCGCTAAATCATAGGTATACCAAATGGAAGCTTAGTACGCGTTCCCTTGGTCCACATCCGTAAACCCTCAACACACTGTTTACAGGCATTTTGTGAGATTCCCATACTTTATCTAAATATGCTTGTCTGACAAATGCACTGATGTCATTTGTCCTTTGACTGGGAATGGTTAAACTGCCACATATATAACAAAACGAATCGGGGCTGTTTTCGCACTTTCGACGTGTATTAGGCAGAGGTTGCCATAAGGAAACGTTTCAGTTCAAACACACTATGTAGTTCTGTACACTTCTGTAACGAAATACTAAATACTGCTTACCGACACACAACTTTTCATCACAGTATAGCAGACGTAACTAAACAGGCAGGTCTAGACCAGCATGCACCCCACCCACTTAGAAACCTAACGTGACGTGATAAAAGAAAACTAAAAACTGTTTTGAAACCAGCATACCTGATTCTATAGAAAGCAACTAAAAATTCTAACTGTACAGAAATTGAGTTTCAAATTGTTCCCCAGTGTTATCAGTGTTCTCCAATTCACTTCTCCCGTAAATAGAGAGAATAATATATTCATCATAATACTGACGGGCTCCTCCGCTATTATATATACAAGACAAAGCTATTGTAAAATACATAAATGTTTTCTATTCTTAACAGCTGTTAGTAAAGTTTGCTCAAACCCACACATACCTCTTTGTATTTTCCTCTTCCCACTCCTGGAGATAAGAGATAAGCGGATTTCATCTCATTTTTATTATTTTATAAACAACTCTAACTGTGAGAAATAATCCCCTAATGGACCGATCTCATTTAAAAAAGAAAACGACCTTCAAAGTTTCTGGTTTTACTTTTTAAATCAAGTAAAGAAAATCTAATAATAAAGAAAATGGTTGTTCATTTTTCACTGCTCACTCTCGCATGTTTTTCTCTAAAAAGGTCTTAAAAAATTCTATTAAATTTAAGCAGCAACCCAGTTCGATGAATTTGGCCCGCTAATCCTACATGGGCTTGTACAACAGCTGTAATAGTGTTGTTAACTAGCTTACATTCCCAGTTCAGCTACCAAGCAAACTTTATTTTTCCTGGAGGAAATTATTCCTTCGTCAGTTTTCTATCTCTTAGATCCTTACTTAACACCAAAAATCATGGTCACTAATATATATAAGAGTCAGGTATTACCAGAATAGGCAAGTGCGATAGTGCACATAACACTCAAGGGTTTTTATATTGATAAAATGTGTATTTTCTAATTTTGGGGGATTAAATGATAAGGATAGTTCCAAAACAAATATTCATAAACAATAATACTGCGCAATTCGCTCACTTTAGCTAGCTGATGCGTGACGTGCTTCTTCATTCGATCATAAAACATTGTAATCAATCTTGCAAAGATACATTTGCCTAGAATGAGAAGAACCCTCCAGTGTAGGGAAAAGCCACAAGAGAAAAGTGTGGGTGGGGGGGGGGGGTTAAGGGCTGAGGAGACATTAGGTTAATGAGGGTGGCGACACGCGATCTCTTCAATTACCACCTTCATCCCTCCTTCACAGATCCTCTTCCAAATGTCCACTCTCACAACAGACAACACCGTGGTCAGCACCCCTGACTGCAAAAGCTTTCACATTCACTCCCCTCTGATCCGTTTCTGTTGTCTTTAATTGCGATTTATAGAAAGTTAAGTCACGCAGGGGAAAATTCGGATTTAAGAAAAATAAAAAAAAGAAAATTTTCTATCGAAAAAATAATTCTAGGACAACTAGGCTAGGAGGATGATGTTTTAAAAAAAAAAACCCCTAATTGACAATGAATAATTTTCTCGACTACCATTTGTTTCAGATTATATTATAAAATGTAAAATCATTTTTTAAAAAGTTGTAAAATATTTGGCGAGAACGAACAGCTAGGTAATGTTTTGTAGCTGAGTCACTATTAATAATACATTATTGAAAGTGTATCTGGGAGAATATACCTCCGTTCTCGAGTTCTCCATTGGTTGTGGCGCTAGACCCCAGGTTCATTACTCACAGTGCACAATACGTTTTTCCTTACGGTTGATATCAAGCAGGGGAGTCCTGCGAGCTCATTAGATATCTTTATTCATTGAACTGTAAGGGCGAATGAGGGGGCTGATAACACAATCTGCCTCTCTCTCGCTTTTCAAATATCGCTAACAAGTCCCTCTGTGTCCTGCAAGATCTCCCTGGATCTCTATAGCCCGTTTGGGGCCTTCTCCAACACGAACCATAATTATATGGAAAATTTGAGATCAAAAATGTGTAAAATTCAATGTGGAAATGACAGGTGATTTTGCTGTTAGAGCAATTTAAATCATTTAGGGGTAGAAATTGGACACTTTGTCAGTAAACATGAAACCTAAGTTTCATTAGCTCCGTTCTTCCGAATTGAAAAATAATTTGAAAATTGTACTCCCAAGAAGCATTTTTTATTCATTAAATATTCAAATTCTACGAGTTCTGAAACAAAAACATAAACTTTTGTGATATCGGAGTAGTTAAGATTTTAACTTTCTAGGTAGATTAAAGTAATTAATTTCCTAAGGAAGTAACAACACTTTGTAAGCCGAAATTATTCATTAATAAAAAGTAAATTGTTATGAATCAAAGATGTTTTTAATTTTGCTAAGCAGAAAACATTAGAATCATAAAAAAAAAACAACATCTTATTGCTTGTCTTCTTCATATAGCAGATATTACGTAAATATTATATATATATATATATATATATATATTTCAAGTACNTATATATATATTAGAGTTATAGATGTAAATATTACGTTAGCATTGGATATAAAGTAAAATACATCATACATGATCCGTGGAGATATAAGTGGTTAGGTCTGGATACATAGCTGAGATATACCTGGAAGTTTCGCCTCATGCAAAGGCTTTTAAAGGATGCTTATCTGAAGAGAATCATTAGGCCAGGACACCCCTCCGAAAGTTCAGTAAACCAAAGAAGAGACGAAGAGAAAACCTCCCTCCAGAAAAAGAAAATAAACAGAAAACAAAATAAGAAACGGGAAAGTACTGCTTACAATCCTAAAGGACTGTCAAAGGGAAGGGATTTATCCCACTAATTTAATCTCCTTCTTCAAGCAATGGAGAGAAGAGACATTCAGACTTTCTCTTATCGACTTATGCTTCCAAGAGACATTTTCTAAAGTTATCCACTCTTAAGGAATTCTTTTCTTTTCTACTCGAAAGTATAAAATAATGTAATCCCAAAGAAATTAGGCTCAAGATAAATAGTTTGTTTCTTACTGCTAATTGCGAGTTAACAAAAATAAATAAAGCCCGAGATAATTATTCCCTAAAAATAGACAGAATGCTGAAGGCATAAGAAGCTGAGCTAGATATAAATATTAAACAAATTAAGTTTGCATTTTAGTTGTGTTAACAGCTGCTATGAAAATGGTGAATTAAACTTTAGAACAATTTGAAACTTAATTTCTTTCGAGTTAATGTTTTTAGCTGTTTTCTATAGAATCAGGAATGCTTGTTTTAAAACTGTTCTTAGTTTTCTTCTATCACGTCACGTTCAGTTTCTATGTGGGTGGGGCGCCCGTGCCAGTTTTCAATTTATTTTCCTCTTTGGAAGAAGGGGAATACGGATATGGCATTCAAAAACGTTGTTAAAGACTAAACAATTAATGAGAGGGAATAGAATAAAAAATCTATCTGTCCCAGCCAGGAATCGAACCTGGATGTTGTTAAAGACTTTTTTTCGAAATACACGAGCATTGAATTACTCCGAAATTGTCCAACAACTCTTGGAAAGTTTCCAAAAACTAGGTTGCAACATGTGCATTAAATTGCACATTTTACACAGCCACCCTGCTTATTTATCGGACAATCTTGGTGCAGTGAGTGATGAGTTCTTTTAAATGCAAGGTTTTTATGATTTCTGAAGATATCCTGTAGTTGATGGGATAGACAATATCTGAGGCTATTCTCAAATTCAGTCGCTAATAATTAGTGAAAAAACAGTGTCGGATCTAACTCAACAAAAAATATGTTCCCCAGTGTTATGAACTATATGTCTTGTGTTATAAAGTCCACAACAAAATATACTTCATTGATTCAAATTTAATATATACGATCCTTCCTTTTGGAGGAAAATAAAAATGAATGAGTGACTTAGAATTTTTCAAATTTGGCAAGAAGCAATGTTAATATTATTCTAAATAATTCAGTTATACTAATAATAAAGGATACATTAATGGTTTCCTCTTTCCATTATCTTCCAACCTACTCTTTTTTATGGACAGCATTTTTTTTTTCAATTTAACTAACTGTAAATATACAACAGAAAGATTACAAAACGGATAAAAAGTGTCATAAAAAGTTAACACACACATGTATAATAAAAATAATAATAACATTATCAGTTATTTTAATGCTTCCTGTATAGCAGGCAGATGTTTCTCACTCTCGGTTGTTAGAGCTTTCTATGTGGCATATATAGTGGTATAGATTGTAGACATACAATCGGAAGCTAATGAGAAAAAACTAACGAAGCCTTCACGCTTTAACGTCGCTAAATATTTATATTTTTACAAAATAATAGGAGAAGATTAGTATTTAATTTTTACAAATAATTTCAGAGCCGTAAAATTCATTAATTGAGGCATCAGATTAACTTGTTTAATTGTCTGTACATTGCAATTACTGTCACTCATGATTTCACTGTTAAAGACAATGCAAAGGCTACGACTAGCTCAGCGCTCTAAGACACGGAATCCTGACTAGATGGCCGCAGGTAAGCAACTTTTATAACTGCATAGAAGGGCCTTGATGAATCTAAAGCAGTTTCTGGGTAAACATAATTTCCTCTTCAAAGTAAGGAAGCAGGTGGCCATCTTCAAATGGCTCCTCTCCTTACAGGTCTAGTCCACTCGTCACGTCTTTCTCCAGTCTTTAATATATACAATATGATTTAAGTTTTAACATTTTTTTTTGGATACGAAATTTTTATACTAGGACTACGTATCTTCTAACAACTTTTGACTGATATATATGAAAAATACAGATATTTTTCTGTTCAACAGATCAACTTGAAATAGAAAATATAAGCAATATTTTGGACATACATATAATGATATACCAATAGTTTGGCAAATGAGAGATGAAGGTAAGATACCATTGAGAAATACAGTTGAAGATATTTAGTCTGCACTGTTAGTTTAAATATATACATACATACACATACACTTTTATCATATAATCCTCATAGACATTATTAACAAGAAATATAATCATTGTTTACATTAAATCTAGAGCCAATTTCTGCGTATAGGGTTGGTTCACAGGTGCAATATTTGGAGTATTATAGTAGAATATACATTACATTTACCACCTGTGCTGATGTGCATATTGCAAAGGTCCTGTACTGAAAGATCTGCAGCCTATACAGTACTCACGTAGGACTGGAGTTGTAGACGTCGAAGTCCTTGAAGGCCAGCTCGATGACCTCGTGGGAGCCCGCAATGAAGGTGTACAGAAGACAGTCGACACCCGGAGGATATGGCTTGGGGTAGTCGGGGCTGGAGAACCTTCCGAACTCCTTGCCGTAAGTGCCCGAGTAGACGAGGCACTCGCATCCTGGAACAACAACAGGGAATTAGCGGGCAGGGGGCCTTTTATTTATACTTTCTTAAAGTGTTAAATACAATTTTTTTTTTTTTTTTTTTGGCGATTCAAGTAAGAAATTTAATATATGACAAAAAAGATAAATACAATTTTCATAATTTAGCAGCAGGAGATCAGCTGTTTTTCAAATAAATTATGGGGCATAGAGGATTCAAATTCCCGAGCCTTTAATAGATGATTTTTGGATTTACAGTAAAAAGAACTAAGAAAACAAGAAATGTAAATCTCTTATCGTTTGTCTTAATTTGACTACAAGTCTATAGTTGTAACTGTTTGCTTGTTTGGCAATTTGAATATTAAAGTGGTTATTCTTAATTCAACTCCGTCAGTCTGCATGACACCCCTTTTGAGTTAAAACTAAAATCGCACAATTTACCAAAAAAAAAAAAAGTTTTAAATACATACTTTCAAAATTCTTCTACAACAAATTCGCTGTCACACTCATAATGGGTTTATTTTAATTTAATTTATAAATAAAATTAAGAAAAAAATAAATAAATAAAAATTTTTAATTTGCTTTAAGTTTTTCAATAAAATTAGCTATTTGACACACTTCCTGCTCCCCACTACGAAGTCCACTCTTTTACACAACAAATGAAGGGACGTGTGAAATTTTATAAATTCTATACATAAGAAAATAATCAATACATTCTTTAATCAATATTTTCCTTTTTACCGCTGTAGTATAACTGTGAATAAAATCAAATAAAAGACAGGGGAAAATTTCAAATATGAAATTTCTTGCCAAAATTATCTCCCTCAGCACAGATATATACAGGATATAGCTAAATAATGATGAGTACTAAATTTTAAATCTTAAAATGTTTGTTAAAATGATAACAATCACAGGCTAATAGGTTTAACGTTTGGCTTCAAGAGTAATTTTAATTTTAAATATAACCTTTTTATTTTGAATGAACTGTAGTCATAAAAACTTAAGCACATCTCCTAAATAGGCAAACCAAAAATACCATATGCTTCAAGAATGTGTTCAGCCGTTTATGAGTATTAACTTGAAGAAACGACATATTTCTTTTATTCGATTTTCGGATCCCATATATCTTGAAACGTAAAACATGAGAACATTTATTTACGTATAAGGTTGATGAATATCTTTTTTTTTTTCGGTGATATGTAAAATGTATTCCTTGAGAGTTTTCGAATTTTCCTAACCTTCTTAAGCAAGTCAATAGTTGCCGCTCTCATCTGTATCATGTGGCATTTGGCCCTTCTTAACCCCTGAACTAACCTGACGCCTGAAGTGCCATCTGGACAGGAGTAGGCGTCAGCAGACTGGCGAGGAGTCAGTAGGCTCCCTGAGGTTGCTTTGCGAAGGGAACCAGAATGTATTAATACATTATTTATTTATTTGCAAGTCTTCCAGTTTACTTACTGATAAGTAATTTTTTCAGGGAGCAATAGTCGAGCGTTCTACAGTTCCCAATGCTTGTCTGGCTAAGTTTGAGAGAACACGACTCCGACCAGTCCCAAGGCATATTAATGATCGCCTTTCTTTATTTTTTTTTTGTTTATGGTTACTGGTTATTCTACATTAGTTATAGCTCAAATAATTTTCAATGCTGTTTTTGTTTCATTAGAATCATTGCAAACTTGCCAAAAGACGAATCAGTATGAAAAATATTGTCTTATTAAAAGTTTTGGTAATTTTCAAATGTCTCTCTAAATCTTTAAAATAAATTTTCGCAAGTTCTCAAATCGTCAACCTGTTTCTTTCTGAATGTGTGGAAAGTCATCAGGGACATTTCTATGAGCAAGAAGAGGACAGATAACCTGTTCTTCCAATGTGTGTCGAAGAGAAATGTGGGGTAAATATTATAGTGAATATTGTACAATTTAACTGTGGGTCTAACTGTGGTATAGTACTTATCATTGGAGCCGAGATAAATTAGAAGGAAATTATCGGATTAGGCGAGACCATCTGGGAGTTAGTGTGGAGAAGGGGATTTCGCAGACAGTAATGTCCATGGGATTGAGGTAGAGAAGTATGGGTATGGTAGAGACATGTAGTAAAGGTCCTTAGAGAGTGTTGTGAGAAGATGGTGAGAGGGTTGGGGGTGGCTTATTGCAAGGCGCCACCCTCCTGCCTTAAGTTTTCTATCCTAATCCGATTTCGCGGTTCATTGGCTTAAATCGGTTCTCATTGGCGTTCAGCGCGCTGATAACACGAATTATCTCTTTGTCGAGATAACAAGCGAACTTTATATTTTAAAGCCTTATCGCTTCAGTAGTTTTTTATCCTACCGAAAGAATTAGTCAAACCACAATATCATGTTTATCCTGAAATAATTGCCTAAGATTTTATATTGCCCATAAAAAAATGTTTTTCTATCAACTTATAAAAACAAATTTTCTTAATGCAATTATTTTTTTATTATTTTATTATATATTTAACTGATTTCGACAATAAGAAACTTCCATGTAGAGTTGTGAAATACTTTCAGCTTTAAACATCACTAATCCGAATTATAATATTAGCTGAGTGAATTATATAAAAACATAAGCGGACTGTGTAAAGTATGTACTTCTATCTTTACATAATAATATTCACTCTCTTCAGTAATTTTTAGGGTTTAAATTAATATAAAATAAGTTTTTTTTGTTGTTGTTTTTTTCTATTTAAGCGTAAATAAAGCTAACTTATATTTATTTTAATAGTCTCTCTCTCTCTTACACCCTGAATGGGAGATTCTCGAACTCTATAAATGATTAAGAAAATATAAGTATTCAATTAAAAAAAAAAAAAAAAAACTCTTTAAGGAATAAATCGTCGTTGATTTTTTAATAAAAAATATATACATTCCAATGTATGCTTTTTGTAGATAATATAGAGCTGTGCTTTGAAATGTAAGGTTATGAAGGGGTAGGTTGAGAATAGGGGATTGTAATTGGTCCAATCTGAGTTAGACGTCAGCTAATTGTTGTAACTGGAAACTACAGTTTCCCGAGGGGAATCTGTGGGCTATCTCTTGCCGATATTCCGGTAAATTTGCCCTCCACAAACCTAATTGCTCTGACTGATTTAGGTTGTGTACCCCGCCTTCGTGTGTAAACACTTCAGTCGGTCTGTGCTTCCTACCGCTGTCATCAGAATGCAGGGAATTCACTTTGCCAAGTCTTACTATCTCACTGTCTAGTAGGCTGACAGGTGGCTAGCACTATCCGCCCATAAGCATTGCAATTGTATCAAATCACACAAACTGAATGTCGTTTCTAATTTTATTAGTGGAATCAAATAAAAATATCTTCCTAAAAAATGGAATAAGGAAATGTAAGTGATCGGAGAAAATGGCTATCTTTGTTTCTGGATCTAGTTTGGGCTTTGATGGGGTGGGGTTAATGTTCTCAACAGATTAATAATATTCTTGGATATCTTCCTTCAAGTGTTTTCTTTAATTAACACAAATTAATATAATTCACAATAGGCTAACAATAGGCCTGTATTTTTTTATATTGCACTAATAGTTTTAGTAATTTGTAATTTTTTTTCAGTAAATATCTTGTTTTTTTAGGTTTTATTATAGAAGAGTAGTCTTAAATAACGATTAAAACTGACAGATCTGTTTATTGTTCAGTCATTTGATTAATCTTATTTGTAATAACTAATTTTTTTTTAATTATTAAAATAAGATATAATTAAAAGTAAAAATACAATTTATTAAAGAAGAAAGAAAGAAAAAGATATTTTAGTCTGGGACATAAGTCCCCTTGAATAACAAGAAGGTCACAGCTAACAGTTTAGCTCATTCTGACCTAGTTGCAACAATAAAATAATGAATAGGCTAATAATATATATTTTTTTAACACAACTATGATAATGCTTACAAGTACAGAAATTTAAAAAAAAAAATATACAGGCTCAAAAAGAAAATGAGTGCTACACAAGAAAATACAATAAAAATAAAAACTTATAAAATAACAATAAGTCATGAAAAAAATAAAATTAAACAAGATGCAGTTTAGCAGTTCCTGATACCCAATTGTACAGAGAGTAGATGTTGGAATAGCTGGGATTTAGGGGATGCGAGTGAGGAAGAGTGACGAATATTTAGAGGGATCGAGTTCCAGAGCCTGAGGATCTGATGAGGAAGGAACGACTAAATACAGCGGATTTGTAAGAGGGAAGATAAAGGTCGGAATGTAGAGAACGGGTGGGGCGGGAAAGTACTCAGGATTTGAAAGTTAGAAGATCATAGTGGTGGGGAGGAGAATGGGAAAATATGGCTTGATAGAGGAAAGAACAAAGGAAATATTGCCAACGGAAAGATGGGTATAACCATCTCGACTCGGAGTACAGCTTGTTAACGTGGGCGATCCTCGGAGAACCAAAGACAAACCTGATGGAACAGTTTAGCAGAAGCTTAGGCCTATCCTCTAGTTGTTCGGTGAGGCCCCCATAAACAGCGCAACCATAGTCAAAATGGGGGAATATGAGTGAGGATACAAGGAGAATACGGGTTTTACGTGGCGGGAGATGACTAGAACGGCGAAATTGTTGGAAAATGGAAATCTGTGATATATGAGGTTTCCATGAAAATGTTTGGTCTAGTATAATGCAGAGGTTTTCCACTGAGAAATGAAAGGGAATTGGGTTTGATTGATTAATTTTGAGGGTAGGAATAGGAGGGAGTGATGTAAGCAAGGATCTAGACCCAAAAAACAATAGCCTGAGATTTTTTGACATTCAGAGAAAGCTTGTTTGTCAAAGCCCAGGAACATATTAAATTTAGGTCTTCTTGTTTTTGTTTTTTAATGGCTATTTGAATTCTTCTGGAGGGAAGGACAGGTAAATTTCGGCATAATTATAATTATTATTGGTGCATTTAGAAGTATGTGTCTGTAATAACACTAGTAGCACTAGTAGTTTGATAATGATTTTTAATTACAAACTCATAACAAAAACATGATTAATAACCCAAAACCTTCAAACATAAGAATAAGCGTGTCTCTTGTATCCACATATGTTACATTGATTTTAAATTACTGAGGTATAATTTATTAACTATTAAAATAGGATTAAGGTGACGTCACAGTATCACATCACAAATTTTGTAGATTGAAGATATTGAGAAATATAGGAGTAAGCTCCTTGCGATAACTTTTTCTGTTTTCGAATATAAGAAAGATAACTAAATTTAATGAGTGTGTCAATGTGTGTGTTTCTATTACATTTTGTGAGCCAATCATGATCCTACGAATGTGTGCCCTAATGAACACCCGATGTCCCTGAAGGAAAGTTTCATTATAAGATTGTAAAATCAAAGTATTCCTTGGCGTCCTCAAAAAGCCTGGTCAGCTAATGCATCAGCTATGTTCCAGTCTCTTTGTTTAGACACTAATCCTAGCTGGAGGAAATTCTGCTCAAACTCCACAGCTTTATTATTAGTGAATAGCAGAAAGCCGGGCTATCCGATTGGCTCACAAAAACCCCCAACTGTTTGTTTTAAACCAATCGGATTAGCCCTGCGTCACCCTCAGGTTTATCTACCAACCCTTTAGCTGAAATGTAAAGAAACTTATATGTCTCTGATATTGCCCTTTGTTTTTCCTCCAACCCTTTCTATAAATACATTTGGAAAGCAGAATAATATTAACTTCTAGGGAATTCAAATAAGTGAGTTGTATGAGTCCTCTGAAAAGTAAAACCTAAAAAAGGAATAAGGGCCAGAAAAAGGAGGATTACTATAAGTAAATTAAGGCCAGTATTTTCAGTTAATTCCCAATTCTTTCAGAATAACAAAAATTCATCATCATAAATTCTTTCTATACCGTACCAATACATTCTGTGCCTTACTCCTCAGACAAATAACGCTCTTTTTATTATGTGCATGAGATGTAACGAGAAAAACTAAAACTGTAAAAGTTAAGATATTTTGTACTATTACTGGACTGACAATTTAATTTAAAATGCATCCAATTAAGGAACTGGGAGTGAAGGTCATTAATGGAATTACAAAATTCATCACACATCTGTGATTTTGACTTTCTTTGTTTTTTGGAAAGTTAAGTGTTCAGGGCTTAGAAAGTTAAGTGTGCATAGATCTATGTAAAAATGGTCCAAGTTAAAATAAGAATGGTTAAGAAGCATTAAGTAATGTATTTCGTATAGTAGAAATATTTAAAAAAATTTAAAATTTATTGAAAACTTTCCTGGTTTTATAAGTAATGGGCAGATAGTTATTAAATTGGCACATGCAGATGAAATCGCTCTGACAGCTTCTGAGGTAACTAAACTGCAGTATACGATTTAATAAATTTGTAATATAGTGTTTTACATGTTTAAAATTAGACAAGGAAAAATATTTGGAAAATATGAGAAATAGTTTTATTAAAACAAGAAGTTTGGATTGAGGAAAAAATATCTGGGCTCAACTTTAACACCTCCTTTGACATTAAAAAAAACAAATTACAATTATAAAAACAAAGTCTGAAGGTGCTATAAATGCAATGAGGTTAAATGTACTTACAGATAAAAAGATATATTTTGAATCTTGATAAACATTTTTAATAAAATCTTTAAAGCTTCCATTAGATATTATTAAAAATCTGTAATGGAGGGCCATATTAATGAGTGGTGAGTATTTTATTTCTTATTAAATCAATCTTGAACTTAACGCAATAAAAACAATCCTTACATAATCTATGTAAAAACTAAAATAAACCTTCTGTTTTTTTTTTATAAGATGGCTCTACATCATGGATATATTTAAAACTATGGCTTTCTTGGAAATAGATTTACCAACTGACTTGCTAAGGCCAGCACATTTACTGATATCCGTTGAATAGATTAATTTCAGGCAGAGAATGAAATTGGATAAATAGGAGAAAGTTAAAGACATCTAATAAGAGCAATAATGTCTATATTTGCTATATATTTGTTTAAATTAGTCCCGTGTAAAAGTTTATGTATAAAAGAAATATGTGTACAATTTAGTTTTCTAAAATTTTGAAGAAAACGATTTAAAAAAAATAAATTTAGGAATATAGTTAAAAGGATTGAGTTATTCTCCGATTCCTCCTACCCGAATTACCCGAGTTAGAGATGAAGTCCGGAGTTCATTTCTTATCCCAACGTTCCCCTGTCCTTTCATGATTAAATAAGCCATTCAATCTTACCAGAGTCTATCTTTTTTGTCTCATCTCAACGAGGTGGTTTAATTTATTTGCTAAGAATTTACAAGTATTTCATTTAGTTTATACAACATTTCTATTGTACATAAGATTGTCATAGTGGTGGAATACATATTCCCACTGCCAAGAACTCTTCCGGATCTTCCAGATGGACCAGCCGAGTCCTCTTGGTCCGCTATGAAATATACAGCTGGGATGGGGCACTTTGCATCGCATCCTGCTATTGGCACCCCTGAGAGGGCCTATTCGAGAGGGTCTCAACCCCTTTCGCCCTTCCTGAAAATCGCCCATCCCCTTAGTAAGCGATCTCTTAAGAATTTCATGCACATTGAGGTCAAACTAAATTTCTTTTTTTTATACTGATCCAAAGAGTATGAAAATAAATTACACTTAATAATATGATAATTTTACACTAGGGTAATTTTGAAAATCAAATTAAACTTTTAAATGCGCTAATATAAGATAAACAATAAGTTTTAGCCTCGTCTCTCATAGTCCATCTACGACTTCCTACCTCTCGATCCCCTAGCCATATTCTCTCTACCACTTTTCACTTTTATTTACTTTTACATTATTTGAGGCATTAATGACCCTGGAGAATGACAAAAAAAATCTCAATATATATTAAGAAAATTTTAAACACATTTTATTTAATTTTTTTTTTTTTCGACTGTTGCTGTTTAGAGGTAAACACTAGCTAAACGAACATGACACAGCACACATTAATTTTTCGATTCCTAAGTAGGCTTCGAACCGGCAGCTGTTAAGTAAAAAAAGATAGTTAAATTATTTATCTATTTTTATTTTTTTGTCTTAGCTTTTGGTCCTGGTTCAAGTTATAACTTTTAAGTTGGAGTTGTACCCCAGTTTACATTTACAGCCGGAATGTAAAACTTAAATTCAGTTAATGACATTTCTGTGCCTTAGCAAATATAAACGCCCAGGTTCTTCAATAATGACTTCCTGTAAATAAAGATTGTAAACTGAGGTACAACACTAGCTTACACGTTATCAGTTAAGCCGGGACTAAAACCAGAAAAATAAATTTCCAAATTATTCTGAAATTTTCAAGGAGATTACAGTTCAATTTTGCTTGTCAAACTGACAATAACAGTTAGTGGAAGAACGTTAAATATAAATCACGGTCAGTAGTTTGAAATTTCCAAAAAAAAAAAAAAAATAAATAAATAAATAAATA
>KZ807522.1:231706-250730 GCA_000696205.2 Oncopeltus fasciatus | reverse complement strand
CTCATGTATTTTGGTGACAGATATATATATATATATAATACTGTGAGAAAGGGAATAATGAAGTGGCAAGGGTTGTAGGTAGGTTGGGCGGGGTAGATATAAGAAGTAGAGAGTGACAGCCATGCTCGGGGCCCAGACACGTTCAGGGGGTGGGTGAGGAGAGGGTGAATATGGAGTGAATCCAATTCCATCTCTCCCCACTTCTACCTACACTTCTTGGGGAAATCTTTTTCTATGCTATTTACATATCATATATATCATATCTACGAGGGTGAGGTCTCTCGAAAGATATGCTAACCGCAAGAAGCTTCGGATGCTGATCGCCATGAAATTTGTCTCGTTCTTCCAAGAACAATGGAAATCTTATCTACAATGGAACCAACTTTTCAAGATAAATTCTTTAAAATTAAACAAGTTTCAGGCAAACGCATATGAAATGTCAGATATTAGTCCCTTGAACTTCAATACAACAATATCAAACATTGTAATTGTTGATTAAAATATGAAAATGGATAACTACAAACCAAATGAAATAAATAAATAACAGTTGCATGTATATTGTTGAGTAATGATTTCACATTACTTACTTTCTAATAGATTATAATTAGTGAAAAGCAATTGAAGCATATTGAAATGCCTATAATGACACGTTTTTGTACTTGTTCCAATAGTTACAATGTTTTGTACTTTTTAACATATCACATCCAGGAAAATGAACACGACAGCCATTAAACATGATTCGCTGTAGACACTGGAATGTATTCCTTCCAAAGGAAATATTAAAAATAAATATTGTGGCCTATCATAAAAAAATTATACATGTCAACCACATGCAGATGCTAATTCGTATTCTCTTCTCTTATTATTATTTACTAACAATTTGGGTTAGTCTAGAACAAAATTAAACCAAATCATTGTCTCAGTACTTTGTAAAACAAATATGCAGTTGTTTACAGCTGACTGTGCAAGGCTGACTGTGCACAATCAGTAAAAGTAATTGTCTTAATCACAAATTTATTCCTCTTAAAAGATTTCTCAAACAAAAAGTTAAGCTATTGATGTTAACTTAATCCCATGCTGTCATAATTTATTACTTTCTGTTAATAAAATATCTTGTAATTCGATGGATTATACAAAAGTAGTATACAAAACATAAATAAAAATAAATTTAGTGTCGCGTTCTGGAGTCCGAAATTAAAAAACTAAAAGAAAAGAAAATTTGGTAATTAAGCTTATTTTTGCACAATGATTGAATGAGTTCATCAACGGTTTAATTCGATCAAGGGGGGTTTGGGGGTTAAGTTTGAAAAAAAAAAAGTGAGAATATGTGTAAAATATAACTTTATTCACGTAGGCTTCCACGGTCGTCAGATGTATGTACAGTTGATGACAGAATGATCATTCTCCATTCAGCCCTGAAGAAGCCATCTCAAGATGTGCGAAAGCTCGGCAACTATCGACAACTTGACACGGTCCAACCCGAAAGAAGAAACTGTACAAATATAATTTTACCAAAACGCGTATTAAGAAAAATATTTTAGAGTGTAATGTCAAATATGGCGCCCTTTAATTTTTGAAACATAAAACAAAATCCAGTACATTTTCTATTTTACTAAAGATCTTTAACTTTTAAAATTAATATAACATCTCCCCTATACCTCCCATTTTATAAATTAATCTTAAGGATTAAAGATTATTGAGAGAATTAATTTTTATTTTAGAACGTTTATGTTCTGTAACATTTTAAAGAAAAACTCTTGTTAAGAGAGATATTAATTTAATTTAACCAAGATGCTGTGTGATTTTCTCATTCTTCCTTTCAGTCAGAGCAAGAGTTCTCGCTTTACTTTCTGAAAACAAAGCTAATTTCTCTGCTCATCCTAATACCAAAATAGCTTCCAAAATTTTAGAAAACCATCTTGATTCAGACGTTGTGCAGCAAACAATGAATTAAAATAAACCAGTCCAAATGCGTACAGGTAAATTGTGAGCTAAAAAAAGATTCTCCTGATAATGTTACATACAATAACATCCCTATACCTCTCTCTGATTCAGTCCGTTACCTTGAGTTCCACGTTGACTCACGACTCAACTGGAATGAACATACTAAAATCAAGCGACAAGAACTCAACAGATTCCACGGACTCTTATACAGCCTTATAAATAGGCGCTCACAGCTCACATTAGAAAATAAACTGACCATCTACAAGACCATAATACGACCAACCTGGACCTACGGTGCAGAACTGTGGGGTACCTCTAAGCCTTCCAATATGCAACGAATAACTCAGAATAATTGCAAACGCTAAATATTATTTATTCAACTCTAATCTTCATCATGACTTTAATATTCCTTTCGTCCAAGATCTTATCCCCACCCGCTTCAAGCTCTTCCATAGTAAACTCCAAATTCATCCCAATCCATATGCCCAATCCCTGTCGTCGGACTCCAATTCTTACAACCTTCCCCAACGACTATAACGAGCCTTTTCTCCTTGCAAAGTAACACTTAATTTATTTTTATTTTTGTTATGTATACTACTTTTGTATAATCCATCAAATAACAAGATATTTTATAATCAGAAAGTAATAAATAATATATATAAGATAATTCAGCACCAGAGCGATGGAATTTTTCTCATTGGTCGTTTAATTATTGATGAAATAATGAAAAACTATTTTCTATTGAGATAAATTAATGTTTCAAAAGATGTTTTTTATAATAAAACTTGGTATTTCATTTAAATATCTTTTGAACAAAAAAAAAAAAAAAAAAAAGTGTAAATAAACATATGTCAGTTATTTGAAGGAGATATTTTTGTAGCATATTCGTTTATAAAATAGATGCTGGGGGTAATTAATCCTAAATATTTTTATGAAAATTTCATTGTTTGAGAGCAATATATTTCAGAAACTTGTGAACATACTTATGGTAAATTGCCATTTTGAAAGCGTCGTATTCAGTTACAAATGAGCATACGCCTGGATTTATATCTGTAGCCACAAATCTGTAATTCTCTGTAAGCTAACAAAGAAGAAGTCTTCTGTTCTGCCCGCCATATTTGTAAGAAGGGAATATACCCCTGTTCATCCCTTATTTGTATTGCATTACTGCGGGACCAGGTTACTACAGATGTTCCCCTGTTCATCCCTTATTTGTATTGCATTACTGCGGGACCAGGTTACTACAGATGTTCCTCTGTTCATCCCTTATTTGTATTGCATTACTGCGGGACCAGGTTACTACAGATGTTCCCCTGTTCATCCCTTATTTGTATTGCATTACTGCGGGACCAGGTTACTACAGATGTTCCTCTGTAGATTTTACTCCAGAGTGCTCTCTTGTTTTCAATGGAATACACAAAGAATGTTTCCTTCGCCAAGCAAACCTTTCTTCCCGTTTTAGCTTCAAATATGAAATGTTTTTCTCTATATTCTCTTTTACATAAAATTAGCTCTCCACTAACTCGGTCAAATTCGAGGAAACATCAATAGATAAGGTGATGAGATTTTATAAAATTGCTAAATTGTCAGAGATGACATAGATACTTTTACCCATTTTAGCAGTATTATAGAAAAAAAAAGAAAGAAGAGACTACTTCAATAATTATCAATAGTTAAAAGTTAAATTATTCAAAGATGTCTAATTAGTATTTAGTTTTGACCATTATTTTGGAAGAAAATTACTCCAAACAAATGGTGCAAGACACTTGTTCATTATTTAAATAAATATATTCACTTACACACGAGTGCACAAATATATGTATATACATATATTTGTGTACTCGTGTGNTTATTTATTTATATATAAGGAATATGTGCATATTCCATGACTGGTCTAGGGATTCTCTTCTGTAATCTAAACGATCTGTCAAGAAAACCACCAAATAACTGCTCTACGCCTGTAATATCTCCTTTCTATTAGTTTCTTTCTGTAAAATATATATTAAATGAAAAATGTATTTTACACTTTCTATTTCACTCCAATTGGCTCGTGGTAGGAAAGAAGATTTACTTTTATTTCAATTATCTCGTGGTCTGCAGTGTTTCAGAGACCACATACTGACGTCACACATAGAATGACTGTCCCCAGACCAGGCGTAATTTCACTCGCTCACTGATCCCAATGGAAATCAGGGCCATAATGTGGGATTTGAAGAGCACTAATGATGGCCGGAGCTAACTATCTTCAATTCCCTATCTACCTTTCACGTACATTTACTCTTGCTGAATTTAAATGTAGTTCTATTATTTTTTGTTGTCGAATAATTATTATTGTACTCTTGTTGTAATAATTTTTTATTTACTTAATATTGCTTAATAAATGTTTCACTAATCTATTTTACATGAATTTTCTTTCTTACTCAATAAATATTTAATTTTATTTAAATAAGATACTTTGGTTATCAGTGTCATGACCAAGTGTTCTCATCTTGACAATGCTACTCAAAATCCTTATACCGGCATAATAACAACTTAACTTGGTAATACTGAGCAATATTTAAAAAAATTCAAAGAGATGTTCAAATATGTTTTAAATTCAAATTATTTGTTCAAATATCATAAGAAAGATATAAAAATAAAACTCTTTTTTGGATTCGGATCTACAGATGTGAGTCCACAGCACTCAGCATTCCACATATAGAGCCAAAAATTGCGTCATTTTTTGCCGTATTTACTCCTTAATTGCATAAAATATAAGATTAGAATTTTACAGGTTATCATATTGATTTTCCATGTATGTTTTATGAGTTTATTTTTGTAGAAAGTAAGCCAAAATATAACTGACTAATTTTAGGTCATTTCATTCAGTATTATTGCAATTAAACATCAATATATACTCTCATACATTTTACCTAATTCAAGTAAAAAATAATTTATTGATAAGTATATTGGCTATTTTAAGTTTGATGCAGCAATAAACAAAATAGAACTTAGCCTCTCCGTTCATTATTATGATATTAATCTTACGATAATTGTGAAAGGATATTGATTAAATGAATACGACATGGCATCCATCGATACGTCAGCCATCTGACTTATATGCAAGGTCATTTTTTATAATTTCGTTTTACAATATATACGTAAAATTACTCCTTTTATACTTATTTACAATAGAATTTAACATTTTTACTTGTGAAGTAGTACCAATTATATAATTTCTTAATACGCCAAATTTATCAAATACAGAATACACAAACATATGACACTATCATTCGCGAAAATTTAGAAATCAAAATATTTAAATTGGTATTATTATGGATGGTCACGGAATGCTCTTCAAGTGACAAATAACAATTTTAGAGCAGGCTTCAAGCATTAATTCATGGCTATGTTAATATAATAAATTGTAATCATATTTCTCCTTGTTCTTAAATTTTAAAAGCTCGATTTGTTTTTACTATTTTTATTGTTCTTGGGTGTTTTCCTTTTTGTCATTCCACGAGGAGAAATTCTTGCATAACATTCCTGCTACACAACACCTAAAAGGTCCTATAACTTCTTGTCCTCCAGGAGTCTGACACTTCCTTGAATACATGTACTTTTGTATTTGCTCATTAATAGCCATCCCCATCGGTGCAGCAGAAGCTTACAGAAAGCGGCAGTAAGCGCTGCATAGGATCGTGTCACAATGTCTAGGACATCCACATTCCCAGCAACTGGACAGATCTGTAGAGTATAGTGCTATTCTTCTGAACCCCTGCTTCTCTAACACCAAGTTAGCATCTTCTTGCCTTTGAAGGAAAATGTTTGGGGGAAAATCTGCTGAGTAATCAGATTTCACGCGAACTTCCCCCTTAACATCTCTCATTGTCATTTTTATTAGGTGTATAATAATATCATTTTAACAGGCGCTAGGAGAGAATGTTCATTTCGTTCAATGACTCGTACATCTTAGAACTTTTTATGCCGCCATAAGCATTTATAAAATCGAATTGTAAGTGGGAATTTTATAACAACGGGTTCTTTCTATAATTACCTTAAGCACATGGGTTCGATACACGGTGGATTTACCTGTACTTAAGCCAGTCTGTTACCGTTTAATCTCTCAGCTTTTGGTAGAAGACAGGAGAAAACTTTATGGGCACAAAGTAGCAGAGCTATATTTCTGTAATTGGAAATTCCAACTGCTATTCTTTCTGATAATGAAGGCTTATGACTGATTCGCTCCATTGCTGAGGAACCCATATTGTGAATTCCTGGTGGTAGAGGCTGTTATGAAGCTCCTGCCTACAGCACTTGCACATTTCTGCAGACGATCCATCCTCAGCAGCAACTTTGTGGTTTACCTTTTTCTAGATCAACATCTTCCACTTTATTTCCTACTCCCAATACTGGTTCAACAACTTGTTCATTCAATAGATTGCTAAAGTGCCCATCCTTCAAGAACATCATCCCGATTGGTCAGAAGGATTCTAACCTGTTCCCTGCACGGTCAGATCCTAGACTTCCTAGACTAGAAAAAAGATCCAATTGTCACTGGCATTCTCGAGGGCCTTAATTTCTTTTAGTATCCCATTCTCCTACAATTTTCTTCTTCTTTCTGAGCAGCTCCCCCTCCCCCTTTCTGTGCCATAGCTTGGAAGGAGATGTTCTTCAATTCAGACACTTTTTGGAAATGTCTATCGTACCAGGGTGACTTGGTTACACTCACCGTCCTTGCAAGAGCTCGCTTTACACTGTCTGAGTATCGTTATTATAAGCAATAACACGTTACACATGTAATATTCCAGCCAGATGGATTTGGAACGGGTTGTATTATTGGGACTTCCTGGGTTTCTTTTGAGTCCTGCTTCTTCCATTACACATTCTTGCACTGGTCCGTGCTACCACCAGATTGTGCTCAGAGTTAATATTGGCTTCTCTGAACGTCCTCACACTCAAAGTATTGGACTTGTGTCTAGTACTTATCAGGAGGTGATCAATTCCAGGAAGATTCTGGGATTTCCTTGTACATTTTGTTTTTCGCGGCTCAGGAATAATGTAGTTCAAACCAACAAGTTCCGAAAGGATGAAAAGTTTACTATCTCAGACCATTTACAGTACATTCCTTATGAATGCTCGAGGACCAATCCTTTGGTTGATATATATTTGCTGGCCTATCTTTGCCTTGAAGTCCCCTGCAAGGATTTTTCCGTCACAATTTGGGCAAATATCGTGAGCAGAGATCTTAGGCTTCCTAAATCTTGTCCTCGTCCTCCTCACTAGACGTGCCTGTTGGTGCATGGCAGCTAATTACAGAGTAGCTGCAGAAGGTTCTCTCGATCCACAGAATGCATTTTCATATAATTCATTTATAAAGGTGGATCGAAGAACGTTTTATCGCTTTCGCCCTTTAAAAATAAAACCCAGTAGCAAAACTATGGTTTCCCAAATGGGAGCTATAATAAATTGCATGTTTCCTCTCGATGCAGCCCATCAAATTTCTCGGATAGCAGCAATGTCGCATTTATATAGGTCCTCTTTATTCAGGAGGATACGGAGTCTTCCGGGTCTGAAGAAGGTAAAGACTCCTTCCATTTGCAGGATATTAGAATCTTGTAAGATAAAAGCTTTCCACAAATCCTTTCTCGATAACCCTCCTCGCCACCTTAGGTCTATTACATTCTTTAATAATATTGGTAACAGTGGCTACATACTCACTGCAAATTATATTTGCAAAGTGAAACTATTTTTCTATATTTTAGTTAACAAAAAAAAAAAGAAAAAAAAAGTCAGTTACAGAACCCAAATGACAACTAAACCGTTATATATCTATTTGCTTTCTTTATATTTCTTTGTATGGATGAAAAAGGAAATATTGTTTTGAAGGAGAAGTAAATGGAAGTGGGAGTTGGTACTAACGACCAAGGATGGAAGTGAAAACGATTTACCCTTGGAAAAGGTGCATTAGTGAATAGTGAGTTAGTGCTCCTCGACCCGCCATCACCAACTGAGCAGAAGATGACACCTCCATCACATTTACCGAAGCACCTTCAAAGATTGTGATCCTCGTCACAGCTCTCTCAGATATAAACGGTTCAAGCCAATTTCAAAACATACAAAAGTTCTCTGCTAACTACCGAAGTAAAAAATATTAACGAATGGGATATTTCAAGTGTAACAGGAGATGCATAAAGTACTATTCTTCATTAAAAATTAAAATAAATACTATCTTCTATGAATTTGTAAAATTTCACATTCTTGACGAAGACCGCATTCCTGACAATTCTCTCTTCACATAACATATACGATTTTTCCAATATATTTTCTATTTAATTATTATATTTTTGTATAAAATTATTTTATGTAAGAAACAAAAAGTTTTGATAAAAATTCGCATAAAGATCGAAATGTACTTAATTTACTTGAACTTGTTTTCCATTAGGAAGGCCAAATAAGGGAAGGTGATTTCTAACGAGATTTGAGTTATTTATATTTGTTGAACTACCCTCCTAACACACAATTTTAGCTGTAGTGGGGCTCCAGAGATAATGAACATGATTTTGACTTGTTCACCGATTATTTAAAAGCACAGTTTCTGACCTGTTGGTCTTCAAACTATTTTGTAACAAGGATTGTACAAATTAATATTAATAAATAGAAGAAATATAGGTTTGTATAAGATCTATGAAGTACAAATTAGACCGACTTTGATTGGAGGTAAACATTTAAGCAAATATATTTTATGTTTATCGTATATTAAACTATAATAATAATTATATATGTCTTATCAATGCTGATTTTTAACACTAAAACAAACATTATTACTACGAAAAAAAATAAAATAATCAAATAAAATAACATCTAAAAATGAAAAGATACGAGTGACAAACAAGAGAAAGTATGTAGCATTGCAAAAGTATATAATCCAAGTACATATGTCAAGCTCGATATACCCATATGATTNATTTCATTTAAAATTTAAAAAAAATATTATTTTAATTTTAAATTTAAAAATTTGCCAGTCCAAACTGACAGTTAATATTTTCTTAACAGTACTTCTGTATGTAGTGGCTCTGTGTACTTAAGTGTTTCTTTAAACTATCTTTTGAACTATTAGATAAATAAAACTATAGAAATAAGAAACATTGATTTTCCAATACCTTTGTTTCTTATTTTGAGTAATCAAATTTCGTAAACCATCTTCAGATCTAAGAAACGAATCAAAGCCAGATGACTAATTATGTGATAACGTTGAATAACAGTTACTCAATCTGTGCCAAGTCAGTATTTGGCTTGTTGGAACGGATTACACAGCTCTCACAATATGGCTTCGGATTTGAGAGAGTTCTCGTTTTGTAATGCCAACAGAGTCGATAGTACATTATTCGCTACATGTTCTCCTGCTTATGTAATTATGTAACGTTCCTTGTATCTGGTACTACGCGAAAACAGTACATAAAAAATAATCTAGGAATTCAGACTAAAACTGCTAATAAAATAATAGTGAACTACGAAAAAAAAAAAAATAATCAAATAAAATAACATCTAAAAATGAAAAGATACGAGTGACAAACAAGAGAAAGTATGTAGCATTGCAAAAGTATATAATCCAAGTACATATGTCAAGCTCGATATACCCATATGATTGTTGTTGTAACTGTATATAAACCTTAATTACAAGTAAGTTTAAGTACTTTCGGTGTTGTAGCATCTTCAGTTCAGGTCTTGTCATGTAAAGTATTTTGTTTTTTAATGAGATGTTTTTTTTTACTTTATCCTGTCGTAGAATATGACATGATTTATCGTGTGTGTGTGTGTTAGGTTTCTTGGTACAGTAGAATATAACGAAATGCAAACATGAGAGTCAAAATTACAAAATACACTAGTAATAATTCAGGGCAGCACATGAAGGAAACATAAAAGATGTTACCCACAGAGTCAGATGCGCGTACCAGACAAGAGATAAATTACAGGCTTCAGCACCAGCTTATAGAATTAACCAATATCACAATCTAGATAATAAAATAAAAGGCAATATTCAATAACTGTGTGATAATTGTGATAGAATCACTAACCAATAGTTTATTTAAGATTGAGACACTACATTTAGAATTAACAGCATAAGTGATAACAAACTAAAAAAAGAAGAGAAAGGATGGACGGAAAACTAAAAATACGAATAATGGTTGAGGATTAATAATTATGTAAATTACAAGACACAAATAGATATTCAGTTTTTACTGCAATAACATTCCTTCATCAACAGGAACTAAAGAAATTCGCTTTACTGAAATACCTCATAACTCTAATATGCCCCTCACTCAAAGACTCAATCTATATGTATGTATTTAAGAGCAACTAACATATGTAAGAGATCCATAAAAAGATGGTGATGTTGATTTTACTTTGAAAGTTTTGGTCACCTGGGCTAGTAATGTAAAAGATGTTACATCAAATTAAGTGTCACGTAATCCAATGTTGTTTGTGTTGCCGTAAAAAATAGGCATCTAAAAAAAACCTTCAAAGAAAGAAAAATTTAGCGTTCAGTCACCAATTTAATGTCAATAAAGAGAGGATTGTCGGGAATTTGGTCATGCTACTTGAACAATTAAAACTAATTCGTAACCAAAATAGTTTTTATTTTAGCCACCGTTTCGGCCTGANGCAGAAGAATACACCTCCATCACATTTACCGAAGCACCTTCAAAGATTGTGATCCTCGTCACAGCTCTCTCAGATATAAACGGTTCAAGCCAATTTCAAAACATACAAAAGTTCTCTGCTAACTACCGAAGTAAAAAATATTAACGAATGGGATATTTCAAGTGTAACAGGAGATGCATAAAGTACTATTCTTCATTAAAAATTAAAATAAATACTATCTTCTATGAATTTGTAAAATTTCACATTCTTGACGAAGACCGCATTCCTAACAATTCTCTCTTCACATAACATATACAATTTTTCCAATATATTTTCTATTTAATTATTATATTTTTGTATAAAATTATTTTATGTAAGAAACAAAAAGTTTTGATAAAAATTCGCATAAAGATCGAAATGTACTTAATTTACTTGAACTTGTTTTCCATTAGGAAGGCCAAATAAGGGAAGGTGATTTCTAATGAGATTTGAGTTATTTATATTTGTTGAACTGCCCTCCTAACACACAATTTTAGCTGTAGTGGGGCTCCAGAGATAATGAACATGATTTTGACTTGTTCACCGATTATTTAAAAGCACAGTTTCTGACCTGTTGGTCTTCAAACTATTTTGTAACAAGGATTGTACAAATTAATATTAATAAATAGAAGAAATATAGGTTTGTATAAGATCTATGAAGTACAAATTAGACCGACTTTGATTGGAGGTAAACATTTAAGCAAATATATTTTATGTTTATCGTATATTAAACTATAATAATAATTATATATGTCTTATCAATGCTGATTTTTAACACTAAAACAAACATTATTACTACGAAAAAAAATAAAATAATCAAATAAAATAACATCTAAAAATGAAAAGATACGAGTGACAAACAAGAGAAAGTTATTTATGTAGCATTGCAAAAGTATATAATCCAAGTACATATGTCAAGCTCGATATACCCATATGATTGTTGTTGTAACTGTATATAAACCTTAATTACAAGTAAGTTTAAGTACTTTCGGTGTTGTAGCATCTTCAGTTCAGGTCTTGTCATGTAAAGTGTTTAGTTTTTTAATGAGTTGGTTTTTTTACTTTATCCTGTCGTAGGATATGACATGATTTATCGTGTGTGTGAGTGTGTTAGGTTTCTTGGTACAGTAGAATATGACGAAATGTAAACATGAGAGTCAAAATTACAAAATACACTAGTAATAATTCAGGGCAGCACATGAAGGAAACATAAAATATGTTACCCACAGAGTCAGATGCGCATACCAGACAAGAGATAAATTACAAACTTCAGAACCAGCTGATAGAATTAGCCAATATCACAATCTAGATAATAAAAAAAAAGGCAATATTCAATAACTGTGTGATAATTGTGATAGAATCACTAACCAATAGTTTATTTAAGATTGAGGCACTACATTTAGAATTAACAGCATAAGTGATAACAAACTAAAAAGAGAAGAGAAAGGATGGACGGAAAACTAAAAATACAAATAATAGTTGAGGACTAATAATTATATAAATTACAAAACACAAATAGATATTAAGTGTTTACTGTAATAACATTCCTTTATCAACAGGAACTAAAGAAATTCGCTTTACTGAAATACCTCATGACTCTAATATGCCCCTCACTCAAAGACTCAATCTATATGTATGTATGTAAGAGCAACTAACATATGTAAGAGATCCATAAAAAGATGGAGATGTTGATTTTACTTTGAAAGTTTTGGTCACCTGGGCTACTAATGACCTAAAAGATGTTACATCAAATTAAGTGTCACGTAATCCAATGTTGTTTGTGTTGCCGTAAAAAATAGGCATCTAAAAAAAAACCTTTAAAGAAAGAAAAATTTAGCGTTCAGTCACCAATTTAATGTGAATGAAAAGAGGATTGTCAGGAATTTGGTCATGGTCCTTGAACAATTAAAACTAATTCGTAACCAAAATAGTTTTTATTTTAGCCACCGTTTCGGCCTGAATTTTAGGCCTTCATCAGGTCTGAATATGAAAGAGAAACATCCAATATAATATAGAAACATGTCTAAATATGACAATCAGACAAAGAAAAATTAATGAAGTATGAAACTGTGTGTAATCGATTACATAAAATAGATACTGAACATATAGTAAATAAAAAAATTATTAATATTTTAGTGTATATACCTAGTAGGGTGATGGGGAGGGAGAGAGACTCTTGCTCAACAGAGTCTACATTCTGACTGATCTGTTTATAACAATTTTATTTGACAGTTGTGTAAAGGAACGGAAAACGGATGTAGGAGTGGGGGAAAGGGTAAGACGGTCTAAATGGCATATGTTTCAGGACATATCGCTGTAGGAAAGGGGGAGGGGATAAAGCTAGGGGGTAGTCTTATTTTGATTTTTGTTTTAAAATGTGAAAGATATTACTGTAAGTGGAAGTAATACAGTATTTGTCTGTCTTGTCATTAATTGGGTTCTAATTCTCATGTGAATAGACTCGGCTAAAAGTCATTTATCAAGGTTTGGTTCAGTCGCAAGAAGTGTGAATTTATCAAAGTCGAAAGTGTGTTTGTCAGTAGTAGTGTCTTTTGTAAGGGCTGTGGTGTCATTTTAATTATTAATGCCATGTTGATGGTTACTGATTCGTCTTTTTATGTGGTCCTTATGCTGCCGTACAATTTTGAGTGGCGCATGAGATTTTGTAAATGACGTTACATATGTCAGTATGGTGGTGGGGGGGGGTCTGTATATCGTTGATGGAGAAGCCTATGCGTAGTTTGGGGAAGGTATTAATTAGAGATTTATTGATATTGTCTGAATATAGGGTAGAGAACAGAAAATTGAAGAGTCACTAGGTGGAATTGGAGTGGAGGGGGGAGTGGAATAAGAATTATAAAATTTATTTATGTGTCAGGTGTCGTGCTAAGCCGTTATGGTTAAGAACGTCTGTTATTTGTTCAATTTTTTTTTTCGTGGAATGTATATTTGGAGAGTTTAAGGGTTCTGGAAATGAGGTTTTGTTTGCAAGATTTATTTTTTGATGATTGGGGTGTTAGGAGTTAAAATGTAGGAGGGCAAGGTTACAAATTAGTTTTTAATTGTTCAACAACCCAGACCGAATTCCCGACAATCCTGTTTTCATGACGGTCAACTATTCATTCCACATAGATAAATTTTATGTTAAATTTGAAAAATTTCTAAATAAGCTCCCTTAAATCCAAAACAAAAATTGAATTGCAAGTTTTTCTCATCCCTCTTTCTTTCTCCATCTATCTTTTTCTCTTTTGCTCCTCCGCTCTATTTGCCAATAAACAAAATATCAAATAAATGACGAAAATAATGAGGCGAACTTAAGACCGTATATATTTCAATACAGGCATATGGTCAAAAAATATATGAAAACCATTATTTTACTTGAAGCCTTATTTTAATATGCTAGTTTCTCGATTATAACTGTCGCTTCTTCAGGAGCTTATTATATAAGTTGTTGAAAAATAGTATTCTTTAACTAAAATTTCACATTCCGCCACCAAAGCTAAAACAATACTGTAAAAAAATTAAAAGTTAAGCGACTCACTTCAGACCTAGAAATAGACTCGTCTACCAACAGCTTGAAAACATGTTCGCTATAAAGGAAGGTTGAAATAAATTCTCACATACAACCGTTTTTGTATGCATTGGTATGATGATATTAATGAACGGTTGCAGGAGGTTTTTATGTAAATGTAACATTTATACTTTTATTTATCAACTCCATGTCACAAATATGTGTCTGAGTAAATATTATTTTTAGTCAGCACCTTCAAAACCATAATTATTTCTTAATAAGTAACAGTTCCTATTTCTTACCTCTCACATTGCAATAATCCAAAATACAGTATTACTAAGTTTTTATACTGAAATATTTGTATTAATGGAGAAAAGTACTCATGTATTTTGGTGACAGACTGACTTGTTTATAATGGTCCTACTTGGTCTACGCTAACCATTATTAATTGTTAATTATTAATTTTTAAAATGAATAGAATCTTTCTGAGAACTTGTTGATAATTAGCAAATAGCACAGTACCAATAAATAATTAATGATTGGTCAGCTCTAATAAACAATAAGAGTCTGCTGCAGAATTTACTAAGATATTCTCTAGAGATACAACAAAATCTCATCCCTCGAGATAGGCTGACTATAGATAGGCGGGTCTCTGGAAAGTGTTGGAGCTGCTAAATTGCCTGCGTTAAATTTGATCATCCCTTCGAGGCCTGTACCTGAATGACGGCTAATTCCTAAACAGCTTGATCAAAGCCCTGGAAAGATAAATCCCCCCCCCCCCCCTTCAGAGGCCTTTAGAGAACACCCTCAAGGAGCAGCCCAAGGTTCAGCTGGTCATGTTTGTTTTCTGTAGACAAAGAGATTAGCTTGGCAGACATATGTGGAGGCAATTTTCAGTGCTTCATATTTTCTAGAAGCCATTTTTTAACTGGGTTAATTTGCCAACTGTCATTTTTCTTTTGTTTAAAAATGTATGTATACTAATTTGGCCAAATATTTCAAAACTAACTGAGAAAAAAGGTCCAGAACCATTTCTAGACAGTTTTTAGTAAGTGGTCAATAGCTAATTACACGTCCTTCTTAAATAACTTTCCTACTAGTCGCCGGACGTTATATTTCTTACTTGGGCATAGTTTGGATTGATATACTCGTCTACACAAGAGAAAATAGTACTTTGATTTGCTCAAAATGATGGATATAATTTCTTCCTTCTTCAGCCTTTTCCACAGTAAACTGCCGTACCATCCTAATCCACTAGCACAGACCCTGTCCTCCAACTCCAACCAATACAACCCTCCCCGTCGACGAACGAACCCTCCCTATGACCTCCTTTTCTCCTCTTGAGATTATCATTTAATTTTTTTGTTTTCGCACTAATGGAGTTTTTATACTAACAGAAGTGAAATAAATGAATAAATATTAAAAACGAAAAATTAGAAGAAGCTCCAGAGCGAAATATTAAAGTTATGAAGCATGTTTGCTGGCACCGGCAAGTTTAATTTACCGGTTTTTAAGCAAATGTCAGTTCTTTTTTAAAATAAATTTAGCACGTCACTATTAAACGCAAAGAGAGAAATCAAACGAATTTGGGGGTTAGTTGAAATATAAAATATTATTAAAAAAAGTATATATCTTTCAATATATATAATAGAAAAATTTAGTTTTGAGTAATCCACTGCATGATTAGACTCTAGGCACCTTAATTCCTGAATCACAATCTCTGTCTTAGCGGTAGGGATTCAAACCTAGAAAGGTATTGAAATTTTCCAATTGTCTTCCGTAAAATGCACAAATTGATTTTTTAAAGCTGGATTTTGATAACCAATTATTGTTTTACAATAATGCTGCTGCCAATATGATTGTATTTCCAAAGGGTAAAAGGAAATGGGTAAAAACGTTTAGTGTATGAAAATAAAGCTCTATTCAACATTAATTACCAAAAGGAACAAATAACAACCAAAAAAGTAAATGTAACAACTTTTTATACAGACATTATTTTACCTAAAGAGGGATAAAGAGGCGTAAGCCATTCGTAGGAAATCCGGAGTTTGGGGACTTAAAGTTTTAATAATCCGCTACCAGATGCCGCTGCAGTCGAAATTAGGCATTCACTCTTTCTAATTTGCCGAGAACTTTGCGAACTCCCCCCCTCCCTTTGGTCAACTTAGATTAATTTTTCTATAGCCAACCCTTCCGGAGTCTGGGGCAGATCGACTCCCACAGAACTTGAGGGAAGTTATGGACGCTCTTACTCATGGTCCTGGAGACTTAATGGTACTGTTCCGCTATTGGACTATTGGTACGGGAAAACTCTCATTAACGAATGGGCTTGGAGAAAATCTAAAGCGAATATGTATTATTAGGATATTAAGTTTTTATTTGGAAGGGAGTTCTTTTAGAAAGAACAGAACATCCCGATGTTAGAGCTAGAATTAACTGAAATTTAGTAAATCATAGCATAATGGTTCCATTTTTCTTTACGAGGTAGTTTTTCATTGATAATGTTACGAGTAATTTTCGTATTTGTAATGTTATATTAATCCTTGAATTGCTATAATTGTTTGGGCTGCTAAGTCCTTGAATTATTTTATTCCAGCTTCGTTCAAGCATATACATAAGTATATTTAACTGAATGGTACTGTAACGGTACGCACTTTTGATTTGAACTTCCCGCGAGAGTGATGCATACAACGGTAGTGATCCGTGCTACCGGAGCAAGTTTGTTCGGGCACAGTTGTGAAGAGACCACTTCTAGAGAACAACGCCTTAGCCCTCGCAGCGAACGCGGAAGTCTCCAACAAGCTCGGCACTTTTCACACACCCAGGAACCGAGAGAAGTACGGGGTATTGGATCAACCGTCCACGGGAGCTCAGAGACCGCAAGTACTCTCTATTTACATATGTATTTTAGCCAATATTGAGCCGGCACGGTAACCTCGGGATAACCTCCCTAGCTTCGAGGTAGTTGCCATAGAGGTACCCAGGGTACTAGGCCCAGCAAGCTACATCGCAGCGAGGTCTTGCGGTCAGCGGTCTCCCAGGTGACGTCACAGATACCCCGCTGATACCAGTTCCTACGCCTTGCACAACCTCACCATCCATTCGCCGCCTGCATGGGCTATATTTTAATTGTAAGCAACAAATACTATTTGTTTTAATAAATATATTATTTTTTATAAGGACACGCTTACATTAGTTGGGGACCTTCTGATAACCGCCTATACACTATACCCCAATAGTACAAAATGTAAAATAATAAATATTTTAATGCAATATATGAAGTTCAGAAGCTACCGGGACCTGTCCGATAAGTTATTTATTATTATAAATTCCCTGCATTAGTGTCGAAAGTCCAACCTCCGGGGCAGATGAATATATCGTCTTATGCTCGGAGGAGCTGACATTGTCAAGCTGTTTAAATGACTCTCGTTATTTACTTTTCAATTTTAATTTTATATATGGTCCCGGTGGCAAAATTGGTAAATGCACCGGCCCGGATAGCAGGAGATCCCGATTCAAATCCTGGCTGGGACAGTTAAATTTTTCATTCTGTTCCCTTGCATTAATAATTAGTAAAATTCACATGGGATTAAATACCACAAAAAAATATTTATAAAATTAAAATTTAGAAGTAAATAACGAGAGTCATTTGAACAGCTTGACAATGTCAGCTCCTCCGAGCATAAGACGATATATTCGTCGGCCTCGGAGGTATAGACTCTCGACACTAGTGCGGGGAATTTAATAACTTATGAGACTTGTCTTAGTAGAGTAAATGGTAAATGCACCAGCCCGGATAGCAGGAAATCCAGGTTCAAGTCATGGCTGGGACAGTTAGATTTTTATCCTGTTCCCTTTTACTAAAAATTGATAAAGGATTAGTGTTTTGTTTGGTTAGTAAAAAATAAACAACGATGATTGTGGGGAAACTAAAACAAAACATCTTCTGGTTTTGATAGGTTTCATTTAAGTGAGAAATATATAAAATATCTATTTATTGAAGTTCTGCTAAGCGGACCGTCCTAACTCTTACTTCCTTGATACCCCCGAGGACCGACAGTTGAAGATTTGAAAAACGTCTTGATTCCTGCGTCATCAGCCAAAATGGTGGCCATTTTCTCTTGCTTGGAGAAATTCATTAATACTCGTTCAAATAAAAGATGACGGACTCTGAGAGCGGGGAGAGAATGCATTTCGAATTACAAGGTTTTATTAAAAGATAGAACGAATTTCTCCAATCTGTTCGGTTCGAGAGATCTCTTTGAGAATTCCCTGAAGAATATTAGCTCCTATTCCTGAAGAATTTAATAAGGAGTCGTTTTTCTCCTTGCTCTTATTATGAGCCTCTTCCTGTCAGCCATCTTTAATTTTGAAGTGAGACCATGTAATGAGGCGATCCATCCTAGGAGCTGGGTGATAACGCAGAGATATCCTGGCGGAAAAGAGGTCCTGTCCTTGCTCTTCTATTTGAACTCGTTATGAGACTCCGTCAAGACTTCTTTCATATCTCAGTGTGAGTTGTGAGTGCTAAGAGCATCACCGTTCGGGAGCGAATTCAGCAAATGTAAAATCTATCACCGACTCTACTTATATTTCATTGCTTCTTTGACATTTTTCTTATCAAGAGCGAAAAATTCATTTAATTATTTTTTAAATTAGTATTATAAATCTTCCTATTATTTATGTACCTATTTTTGATTAGTAAAGTTGTTACTGTACCATATCATTAACATTGAATTATTAAATTTAATCAAACTTGGTCTTTTGTCTTCTAAAAAAAGCATAACCGTCATTTTACCGTTTCTTCTTCCGGGTTGGACCGTGTCAAATTGTTGTTATTTGCCGAGCTTTCGCACATCATGTGATGGCTTCTTCAGGGCTGAAAAGAGAATGAGAGTTGTAAAG
>KZ807522.1:211648-225962 GCA_000696205.2 Oncopeltus fasciatus | reverse complement strand
CGCATCGCTTGTGACATCATATATATAAGTAATAGAATTTATAGTGAATCAAGGAGGGATTTCAGAGTACCCTGTTTTACTTACGAACTAGCTGAGGGTTTTCAAATGAATCAATAAGAGGATTATGGGAGTTCTCCAGAGATCATTCAGCGCCAATAGATTTATCCACTGGAATTCGAAGAGTAGTTTTCAGTAGTTATCCGCACCCTACTACCCTCGGTTCTGCTACCCCTAACAATCCTATCCAAGTAAGCCACATTCGAGGGGTGATTCCACAGGCCTTGGGGTGGTCCTGCCACACCATTTGTAGGGATTACCGGGTGATCTGCAAGGAGTTAGCCTGCCTCCTCTGTTCGGCTTAAACCCTCTACTGACCACTCCTTCACCGATAAGGGCCTTAATTAACTTCTGATTTATCTGGACTTATAAGTCATGATTGCACAATTGTAACTTCTTTGGACGTTCACTAACCTCTACTGTCACAACAATTTTTCTCTTATTCCTAACATAACCCCTACTACTGCAATAATATTTGATAAACAAATAATACGAAAATCAGTAAAGCAGGAGCTATGTAAACTCTGAGAAATCCTCGGTTTTGAAGTTCAAGTAGATTAGTACTTTAACTTCCATGTTGTGATATCCTCCATGTTTATAGAATATATATTTTATCTGTAGACGAATTTGTGTTTCATTTGAAGGTAACTTGTTGGCCGACTAGTTTTGTGAGGACAGAATCAGGAATATCGATCCTCGGAGCAAAGAATTATAAACTATTTTTAACCAAAAAAATTTTTATTTCAACCAACGTTTTAGCCTAAATTTCAGGCATTCATCAGGGTAAATACGGTAATAGGGAGAGAGAGACATCTACTCTAAAGTAACTAAATAATGGCAGTCTAATATTTATTTCGGAATACATATTTAAATTAATTAATACGGTTGGAGGTTGGTTGGCCGTCGAGTATTATGCTAGAGAAATGTGTCTGGGTTTCGGCCAGGATCAGAAAAATAAAATACTCCAAAATTGTTGGGTAATTATTTTATTATTGCCGATGTTTCGATTTAACTTGTAAGTCATCATCAGGGCGACAGTGATGTCTGGGGAGATCTCCGAGGGAGGTTTATAGTCACATCCCAGAGTCCAGAACTAAACTGAAGTTTCAAGTAATTGCATTGTGATCATAAACCTCCCTCGGAGATCTCTCCAGTTATCACTATCCCCCTGACGATGACTTATTGAGGTTTATGGTCACATGTCCTGGTTAGGACTTGCAAGTTAAGTCGAAACGACAGCTATAATAAATTAATTACCCAACAATTTTGGAGTATTTCATTTTTTTGATCGTAGGCGAAACCCTGACTAATTTCATCAGTATATTAAAGAATATTACATCAGTTATTAATCGAAGTTTATAATATCGCAAAATCCATTTTTGCTTTGTTTTTAGCCCTGAAGATGGCATAAAATGTGAATTAAATCGACTATATTAGAACATTCTACTGATTTTTTAAGAGATAATTATTTTCTCACATGCTCGAAGACCGAAACACAACAGAACCGATATAAAAATAAATTTAAATTTATGGGTGTATTTCGCGAAATAAATATATTTCATATCGGTTCTCCTTATTACGAATAGAGGCCTCTATTGCCTTGGTTGGTCTAACATTGGGTCTTACTCCCTCTTCTCATTCAGTTAAGTTTTAGTCTACCTCCCCAACTTATTTGAAGAGGCATTTGTTTGACAGACACTGCATAAGTCTTGTTTATCAAGAAATATTCCTCATTGGCTGTAACTATTAATGCTTACGATTCTCAATACAAACTTCATGGCTCCGACTTAAGCTCCACCAATTACTCTTTCTGATCCCCAAATACTTGCAGAGGAGCTAACCACCCCCGAATTAAGTCTGGATATCTGGAAGTGGGATGGCAGTGGAGGAGCTAATATTTCCCTGGTGTCGGAGGCGGGATTAGGTCGAGAGATCCGCAAAGACTAACCGTATAATGCGGATAAATTAATGATGGAGTTAAGCCAGCTAGTCATAACTGACTCCATCTCGCCGCCCAACCCCCCTTATAAATTCTGAGCAATCCCAGCAGAGTGGAAAGAGGAATATCATCGTGGATTATTAGCTTTGAGGAGCAGATCGATGACAAGAAGAACAGGAACCAACCCCCTTGTTATTTCTCTCCCCGAGGGTTGCCAAATTACCAAGAAATAATAACAAACGCCATTGGTAATTAACACTTGGATTCTCTTATATTTTATTTTATTTACTTTTCCCCATGTTTCCTCCTAAGGTTGATTAGAACTTGCGAGCTCTTATTTTCCAACAAACTTTCCTCCTATATTCCCTTCCAAGCTATTCAGTAAAACAAGACGAAATAATATTGAGGTCATTCAAATAAAAATTATTTCAATTTTTTCTAATTCATTTCTAACTATCAGGGTAAATAAGAGGCTTCTGGCTCACACAGATGAAGAAAATGGCGGACACCATGGATTTCCGCCAAAACTTCATACGTCTAAGCTTACCTCTTTGGATCAAGGCGCTGATGGTTTCCTCCACACCTCTATGTCTAGTATAGAATAGTATGGTGACGACAGAGGAGCAAATCTCCTACCTCATAGCTTACGACATCATAAGAGCGAATTTCCTCCCCATCGTTGGTGACGTCATAGAAGCGACCTACCTCGAAGCGGGGTCCCTAGAGATTTAAGCGAATTTCCTAACGCATCGCTTGTGACATCATAGGAGCGAATTTTCCAAAGGCGGGTAAATATTTTAGAAAATTTCCTGCGCATATAACCTTCCTACGCGAATTTCTTTGTAACTACAACATAACCTACCCAAACTAATTTCCTTGTAACCATGATGTATCCTTCTTGTGAGAGGCTAATGCCTCTCCCTGTTATTGGCTATTATTCATTTAAATTAATCTTAAGGGGCGCCGGGATAGCTCAAGGGATCCGTACGGGTCTCGCAATCCTGACGCCGCGGGTTCAAATTCCGCACAGGTCAATCCTTTATTTATAATATAGAAGGTTATCCTGAGCCATGGGTGTTTAAAATAGGGTGGCAACCTGTAGATAGCCCCTCCCTCCAATGACCCTAAGTGGTTGCAAGGGAGGTTAACACAGCAAAAAAAAAAAAAAAAAAAAATCTTAATCCCCTAATATTCAGATATTAGGTGCTTTAGACCTATTTCACCTTTGACCCCTACCACATTTAGTAGAATTTCCTCGTAACCATGACCATGAGTAGTGCTTATCACCCTTCTAATGTTATCATGTGTACATGCTTTTCTGTTGACCTTTGACCCCTTTAATATTTTATTCATATTAATTTGAATCCCCCATGGAGCTAATCTCCCCCTCCCTTGATATTGGATGACTCAATTTTGTTAACACTGGTACAACACAATTTATAAAAGGTATAACCGTTAGTTTCTCTGAACAATATTTTAACTCTGAATTTATCCTCCTCAGATTTTTCTTATTTACATTTCTACGAAATGTAATACTATTTTGAGGTCCTCGAGACATCAAATCGTGATTTAAGGCACTTATTTCAGGTCAATTACAATAGCCTATTTTCCTCGAAAAACTCTCCTCTGTAACCTATTTTCTATTCCTTAGATATACGATAGTGAATTGTACAATTATTTTTAAAAAATCCAGTGTATTTAAATTAAATTTCATTTTGATTTCAGTGTTTTGTAGAGTACCCATAAATTCCTTAAGACAACTGCGATGCTAAATTAAATTAGTGTTCTATTTCTTTTTTCATATATAAATCTTGAAAACGGAATGAAATTATAATTGAAAAATTTAAGAATAGCAACAAAATGATTACGATCTTATGCAGATTTGTGATACGAATTATGCAAGTAGTGTTCCACAATCAAGGAACAAGTTCCCAAAACACGCCTCCATGAGATTGGGATCACTTAATATTTCATTTGTGAAATATTATTTAACATTGTATACATAATTTTATTTTAAATAAATTTTTCACGTGATTAGTAAAACATCATGGAAAAAATAATATTATTTAAAATATAAAAACCCAGTAAACAATTGATTAATCAATTTTGATAAGATTCTCTGAGATATGCCTTCTTTAAATTTTATTCTCCCATTATCCTCCTCTTTCTGTTTCAGCTTCTACCATAAATACATTTTTTTATGTATTAACGCACATATAGAATATTGGTCAAATGGATAATTTTTTTACCGTAAATATCATTATTAGATGTTTTTTGTGGGTTCGGTAAAGGTAGATCCAAAAAAAAAAAAAAAAAAATTGAAAAATGTTACATTGTAGGCCATCTTCAGGGTTATCATGAAGGCGAAAGGGGACGTCGTGTCCATAAGGTCACATTTTCATGACTGAAAATCTCAGTCGTGTAAATATGACCTTAGTGACAAGACGTCCTCTCTCACCTTCATGATAGCCCTGCAGACGGTTTACAATGCAAGCCGAAACGTTGACAGATAATTTTAATAAATATACATTTTTTTTAATTTGTATTTTTTTAGATCTACCTTTACCGAACCCACTAAAAACATCTAATAATAGAATATTGAATTTGTTTGAAATATTTTAAATATAATAAATATAACATTCAACATCCAAAATTAAATACCTAAATATATTATTTGATTCGCGTTTTATTGAAATACATTATAGAATATAATTTTTACACCTATTTTACTTTTTAGATTTTTTTTCGTAATAATTACTACAATGAAGGTATTAAAATTAAACTTTGGTAGCCCACTACATCCCCTTTCTCTCGACTGATTTCAGCCATAAACTACCTTTTTTTTTTTTTTTTCTTTTTTTTTTACATTGCGCATCAACTGTTGATGGTCATTAGCGCTAACTAACTCATTATTATTATTATATTATTTTAAAAATTGTTGGTGTTAAAACTCTTACAGATATATAATAGCACTCTCACACACACAATTTTTAATATAATGCTGATTAATGCTCAGCTAATCATGTTAGTGCAATATTTAAAAATTTTTATTATTTAAAAAATTAGTGATTTTCACTAATCCTTTAAGGAGACCGTAGAGATTAGTAGTAGATTTTTTTTTTTTGGGAGGGGGGGAGGATCGGTTAAGGATGATAAAAAAAAATACAATTATAAATAAATAAATATATAGCAGTAAGATAAATGATAGGAGAAGACACACAAAGGGTATATTGAATGTGTTGCTCACATTATTGTCGAATCCAAAGAGGCTAAAGGAGAGGAGAGAAAATTAGATCTACTTATTTTCGTAAATACCTTTTAACAAGACGACATTGAGGTCTGGAGTAGGGCCTGGAGCCTCCAAAAGGGAGACACATTGAAGGCGAATGTGGATGCCCAGCACGTTTTCCAGCCCTTATATAGCATTCAAAGGACTGCATAATGAAAAGGTTTTTGATTGAGTTTCTGTCCAGTCAAGGACCTGTTTCGCTCTGAAGGATACAGAATTTACGTCCTTCGACAGGACTTGCCGGGTAAATGGCGGAGTTGAAAAAGACCTTCGGTTACAAAGATTAATCCCGAAATACTGCAGGATCATAAAAGACTTATAAAAGGAAGGACTTTAATAAAGGATTTAAATTAATTACAATTTAAAACATATTTCCTGTCTCTTTTGACTAATAAATAAGTACGTATAAGCTTATGTGTATTGGAGAGTGGCAAAGGAGAATTACAAATACTAAATATGGCATGGATTTTCATCAAAATCATACTTGGTATAATTAATACCCATATGTACGAGTCCCCTGCCTAATTTACAGCGGATTCCTTTTTGCAAGTGAGGCTCATGGAACACTCATATTTTATTTAACATGCCGATGAAAAGTAATATATTGTATCTGAATAATCGAGCTAAGGCATGATTTCGTCTTCCTTTCATCTATAATATTATTAAAAATATTTTGGAGCCACCTGCTTCTCCATGACAACACTGCTCTTAAAAGAGAAAGTCGTATTTTCTTAGAAAAGTTTTTGATTCATCTAGGCTTGCCTAAAACATTCCACACACTAATAATAGTACAAAAATTGGCTGGCTAGCAGTCCTCGAGGCAGGTCGTTGCTCATGCAGTGCCAGTATCAGTGACATTTTAAGTCAAGGAACTTGTGAAAGCAGACAATTTAGCAAGTTTTTATGAGACATCTTCGTAAATAAGTATTTTAATTTATCTAAACATGTTTGTTAATTAGCTGGAAGTAATTTATCGTTTCTATTTATTTATGTATTTGTAAGTGCAGTAGATTTAACTGTCATCTGTTATTAGTAGTGCAATTATTTATCACAAAAATTAACTTATATTTAAATTAAAAATTCAAGCCGAAACGTTGGCTAAAATAAAAACAATTTTGGTTACAAATTAGTTTTTACTTGTTCAACTACCATGATCGAAATCCCGACATTTCTCTCTTCACCAAAAAATTCTTTACTTGAAAATTAAATAAATAAAATAGAAACAAAGATTTTCACATAACGTTGCTTCATAAATTATAATATATCTACTCCAAAAAGTGTATTCAGTACTACAATAGGTAGAATGCACCAAAACACTTAAAATATTTTTTAAATATTATAAAATGAAGGAAAAATCTTTAAAATTATGCTTCCTTAGTAATAATAGGAGTATTTGTTAGAACAAAAAATTAATGATGAAATAAAAGTCGGTAATTTTATTTAATTTATAGACACTATCTAACCATTCGAAATTTGTAGTTCATGTCATAGGTGAATATTCTATAACACTTAATTTAAGTAATGACTTACCTGAAATCAGGTAATATTTTTAGAGCTAGTTTAGTTCTTATTAGTTAGTTAGATAAAAATATAGTATTTCGGAATTTATAAAGTCAAATTCTAACTACATCAATGTTTTCTTTTTTACCAAGACTGGGGTAAATTCACAACCTCTCATCAGGATTCGTTTGGTCGGCACAGCAATCTGGCTATCTAATTCGATGAAGAATGGTTTCAAATTAGGGCTGGGTTTTCCACAGGATTCTGAAAACATTGCGCATTAAACCTGGGACCAATGTGTCCCATATCTTAACCACAACGCCTGCTTGTGTCTGTGAGTGAAACATTTCAAAATATTGTCAAACTGGCAGACTGACACAAGACTCACTCACTGCAGCTCTGACGTGCTCAGTTCTGCTATGAACGGCATTTTCATTACTGGAATATTTTAATAAAATATCGATGTGGTTATTATTGTAAACATTTTAAAAAGTAAAAATCCCCTTACTTGACTTCATTAATGATCATTATAAATAATTGAACTCTACTTACACTATACCTTCTCTCTCAGATCTGACCTATGTCAGTGACAGAAAATAGTAATAGTTAAATTGTTATTAATTGTAATGGATCTGCCGAAGAAAACTATTTTAATAATTTGAAAATGTTATTTCCATTAAATAAGAAACAAAAAAATAAACTTGTTATAAATATTTTGTAATCAGTAACATTCGGAGAGTTGTTCGTACCCAGCTTCTGCCTGAAAGAGAAAAATACGCGGTAAGGACTTTGACAGAGGCAATTCGATATTTTTACAAAACAATATATTTATCAGAAATGACGTAGCAGGAATGGTAAAGTCCTGTTATTAGGGAAGCAATTTAAGCAGGTCCCCAGGAGAGCTAATCCTATGAATAATCAAGGAGTCCGTGCTGCGGGTATCAAACATCCTGGAAAAGGACGAGATAGTAGTTATGAAGCTAATTTGGTCAGAATCTCCTTGAGTGTCCGAGAAAGCTTGGCAAGGTCTTACCTCCCTAGCTACTAAAGTAAACATAACCAGAAATCACTAATCACTAAAGAGTGATAACCTCAAACAGGCAGTTTATAATATACGATACATATTTATTTTGTTTACAATTAATAAAAATTATTTTTTTTTTTTCAATAAGGACACTAACTGCGTGGTTCTTTATTATTTTAAACCTATTAAAATAATATGTAATTTGAGTCAATATTTGCTACGGAATTACACTTAATAACTACGTAATATTACTGGAAAATGTAGGAGGTACAGTAATGGATATTGGTCTAATTTGAGATAACGACACAAACCACTAGAAATAAATTCTGCTGGTGAGAAGAAGTTTCAGCTGGCGCATTCGCGAAAAGATTGCTCCCTGCAGAGGGTAGAAACGTGAGTTGCGGGCAGGGGTGAGGTGCACCCCTAATGTAATTAGATGGATCTCTCAGCGCTAGACACCCCACTCTCCTTTGGTAGGTATCCAATAAAACTAATGGGAGCTACCTCCGCTTCCAATCCTCCAGGATAAGGGTCCTGGATCTTACAGAAGATATCCTTAGCGCGCCTATCCGGATCTCTTCACCCTTCTCCAATCATCAATAATGGAGATATTTCAATATTGATTCAATTCATTTTATCTGGTTTATACTGTAATCCTATTATTTCCCTGATACGTCTTCATTCTCATCACTTTAATATATTTAAGCAATGAAATATACTATTCTCTCTCTCCCTCTCTCTTTATATATATATACAACAAAAAAGTATTGCCTTTGACAGACTATCAGTCAGATGCACTCCCNAATTTTAAATTTAAAAATTTGCCAGTCCAAACTGACAGTTAATATTTTCTTAACAGTACTTCTGTATGTAGTGGCTCTGTGTACTTAAGTGTTTCTTTAAACTATCTTTTGAACTATTAGATAAATAAAACTATAGAAATAAGAAACATTGATTTTCCAATACCTTTGTTTCTTATTTTGAGTAATCAAATTTCGTAAACCATCTTCAGATCTAAGAAACGAATCAAAGCCAGATGACTAATTATGTGATAACGTTGAATAACAGTTACTCAATCTGTGCCAAGTCAGTATTTGGCTTGTTGGAACGGATTACACAGCTCTCACAATATGGCTTCGGATTTGAGAGAGTTCTCGTTTTGTAATGCCAACAGAGTCGATAGTACATTATTCGCTACATGTTCTCCTGCTTATGTAATTATGTAACGTTCCTTGTATCTGGTACTACGCGAAAACAGTACATAAAAAATAATCTAGGAATTCAGACTAAAACTGCTAATAAAATAATAGTGAACTACGAAAAAAAAAAAAATAATCAAATAAAATAACATCTAAAAATGAAAAGATACGAGTGACAAACAAGAGAAAGTATGTAGCATTGCAAAAGTATATAATCCAAGTACATATGTCAAGCTCGATATACCCATATGATTGTTGTTGTAACTGTATATAAACCTTAATTACAAGTAAGTTTAAGTACTTTCGGTGTTGTAGCATCTTCAGTTCAGGTCTTGTCATGTAAAGTATTTTGTTTTTTAATGAGATGTTTTTTTTTACTTTATCCTGTCGTAGAATATGACATGATTTATCGTGTGTGTGTGTGTTAGGTTTCTTGGTACAGTAGAATATAACGAAATGCAAACATGAGAGTCAAAATTACAAAATACACTAGTAATAATTCAGGGCAGCACATGAAGGAAACATAAAAGATGTTACCCACAGAGTCAGATGCGCGTACCAGACAAGAGATAAATTACAGGCTTCAGCACCAGCTTATAGAATTAACCAATATCACAATCTAGATAATAAAATAAAAGGCAATATTCAATAACTGTGTGATAATTGTGATAGAATCACTAACCAATAGTTTATTTAAGATTGAGACACTACATTTAGAATTAACAGCATAAGTGATAACAAACTAAAAAAAGAAGAGAAAGGATGGACGGAAAACTAAAAATACGAATAATGGTTGAGGATTAATAATTATGTAAATTACAAGACACAAATAGATATTCAGTTTTTACTGCAATAACATTCCTTCATCAACAGGAACTAAAGAAATTCGCTTTACTGAAATACCTCATAACTCTAATATGCCCCTCACTCAAAGACTCAATCTATATGTATGTATTTAAGAGCAACTAACATATGTAAGAGATCCATAAAAAGATGGTGATGTTGATTTTACTTTGAAAGTTTTGGTCACCTGGGCTAGTAATGTAAAAGATGTTACATCAAATTAAGTGTCACGTAATCCAATGTTGTTTGTGTTGCCGTAAAAAATAGGCATCTAAAAAAAACCTTCAAAGAAAGAAAAATTTAGCGTTCAGTCACCAATTTAATGTCAATAAAGAGAGGATTGTCGGGAATTTGGTCATGCTACTTGAACAATTAAAACTAATTCGTAACCAAAATAGTTTTTATTTTAGCCACCGTTTCGGCCTGAATTTTAGGCCTTCATCAGGTCTGAATATGAAAGAGAAACATCCAATATAATATAGAAACATGTCTAAATATGACAATCAGACAAAGAAAAATTAATGAAGTATGAAACTGTGTGTAATCGATTACATAAAATAGATACTGAACATATAGTAAATAAAAAAATTATTAATATTTTAGTGTATATACCTAGTAGGGTGATGGGGAGGGAGAGAGACTCTTGCTCAACAGAGTCTACATTCTGACTGATCTGTTTATAACAATTTTATTTGACAGTTGTGTAAAGGAACGGAAAACGGATGTAGGAGTGGGGGAAAGGGTAAGACGGTCTAAATGGCATATGTTTCAGGACATATCGCTGTAGGAAAGGGGGAGGGGATAAAGCTAGGGGGTAGTCTTATTTTGATTTTTGTTTTAAAATGTGAAAGATATTACTGTAAGTGGAAGTAATACAGTATTTGTCTGTCTTGTCATTAATTGGGTTCTAATTCTCATGTGAATAGACTCGGCTAAAAGTCATTTATCAAGGTTTGGTTCAGTCGCAAGAAGTGTGAATTTATCAAAGTCGAAAGTGTGTTTGTCAGTAGTAGTGTCTTTTGTAAGGGCTGTGGTGTCATTTTAATTATTAATGCCATGTTGATGGTTACTGATTCGTCTTTTTATGTGGTCCTTATGCTGCCGTACAATTTTGAGTGGCGCATGAGATTTTGTAAATGACGTTACATATGTCAGTATGGTGGTGGGGGGGGGTCTGTATATCGTTGATGGAGAAGCCTATGCGTAGTTTGGGGAAGGTATTAATTAGAGATTTATTGATATTTTTTGATAGAGTGGGAATATAGGGTAGAGAACAGAATATTGAAGAGTCACTAGGTGGAATTGGAGTGGAGGGGGGAGTGGAATAAGAATTATAAAATTTATTTATGTGTCATGTGTCGAGGAAAGCCGTTATGGTTAAGAATGTCTGTTATGTGTTTACTGTGTTTTCACCGTGGAATATATTGTCGGAGAGGTCAAGGGTTCTGGAAAGGAGGTTTTTTTGCAACATTTATTTTTTGATGATATGGGTGTGAAGAGTTAAAATGTAGGAGGCGTCCAGAGTATGTAGGTTTAGTGTACCAGTACGGAATTATGGAGCCGTCTTGGTTTCTGACTAGGAGTAAGTCAAGAAATGGGAGTCGATTGTTAGATTCCAGTTCTGTCGTAAATTTTAATCAGGGATGGTAAGAATTATAGGAATTGAGGATTTCTGACACTGGTTGAGTATTAATAAGAGGTCCTCTACGTATTTTCTTATAAAAAAGATGTCGTTCTGGAAAAAAGGGAGGACTGTATCAAGTAGGACTTTCATGGTGAAACTGGGGCGAGACAGTTACCCATGGCCAATCCTAATATCTGTTTGTGGAAGTTGTTAATGAAAACATTTTTTGGTAACAAATTTGTTTCCAGATCTTCAAGTACCAAGACCAAATCCCTGATAATCCTCTCATCATAAATATTTATGTTTATAAATAAAATATGCGTTAAAATTAGAAAACGCCTTACAATACTTGCATTTTATACATTATTTTCAGACTTTTATCATAATTGTAAGACCCAGATACAACACAATGCCAAAGAAAACCTACTCATTGAAATAAGTCCAATTCAAATGCGTAAGGTACTTAGGTAGACGGACTAGCCTTTAGTTGCGTGTCCGATTTCTGGCAGGCATTTATCGACGAACAAAAACTTATTAAGCGCCTGTTGGCAACTTGTAGATGGTCTCACTTGTCATGAACCTCAGAGGTTAAGAAATTAATTAATTTTAGTTCATTAATATTTTTTTGTACAGATTAAATATAAATATTTAAAGTGGGTTATGTAATCCCCGCAAAATTATTTAAGAGAAATTAACAGGGAGCCAGAAAAAAATCTTACTATCTTAGCGCGCCTATCCGGAAAGTAGAAGACCCAGGTTCGTTTCCCGGCTGAGGTAGTAGATTTACTTCTGGCACCTTGTGCCTTTCTTGTAAATGATTACTTAAATAGTTATAAACAATTAATGCAAGGTAATAGAATGAAAAAATCTATCTGTCCCAACCAGGACACGCACCTGGATCTCCTGCTTTCCGGGCCAGTATGGTAACTTATTAAATTCCCAACTAGCGAGAGCCTAACCCACGAGAAAGACGAATACATCGTCTTATGCTCGAAGGATATAACTATTCTTAAAAAGTTATATTTGTAATTAGCTCAGAAAAATGAGAAATATTGTAGTCTCTAATGGCCTGTTTATTAGTAAAGTAAGTGAAAATTTTTTTATAATTCTGCTCAATAAATAAAAACATTTTACTTATTTTTAAGTCTTAATTAACGTAGTTTTGATTTAGAAAAATGTGTAGAATAAAGATTGTTTTAAGTTAAAATTCAAGTATGCAAGCATTAGCAAGCCTGATAAATAACATGGAACAAGACTACCTGTGCTCGTGGAGAAGGGGAAAAAGAGAGGAGGGAGTTAGGGTAAAGAGGAAGGAGGAAGAGAAGGGGTGAGGTTTAAATGACGACACAAAAGTCCCTTGGCGAAATGGGAGTTGGTCCCCTCAGGAAGTTAGAGCTCAATCCTTGCAGTTGTGTTTGTCGATGCCTCCTGCAAACTCTGGTGATTAGCCGTCCTGGGAATGCCCAGTTTGTCCACAGACTCCTTTTGCAGGATCTCATTCCTTGCTCAGCCGAACCAAGCGTATTCACTGAACAAGCGAATTCCAAATAAGGCCTCTGGGCAATCCCAATATCAACACTTCATTCTTCTGGGCCAAAGACATGTCACTAGGTGATTCTGTGGATTTTGTAAAATTGTATTTGTTTTTAATGAAATAAAAATATAGTTTTAGAATAATTTTGCTTATGATCCTATGTCATTCATGACTTATGTACATATCAAGTTATATATTTTCTATTTATTCTTGCAGATAAATTAAGTTATTTAAGTCGTAAGCTGCTAGGCAGAAATCTGGAAGCATTTAACGAATTATTCCAGAGTCTCTTGTTGTTGAGCATTTGTGATCCAGGGAGTCTAACTCCTGCTGTTGAGCGTTTGTGATCTTGGGAGTCTAACTCCTGCTGTTGAGCATTTGTGATCCTGGGAGTCTAACTCTTGCTGTTGAGCATTTGTGATCCTGGGAGTCTAACTCCTGCTGTTGAGCATTTGTGATCCTGGGAGTCTAACTCCTGCTGTTGAGCATTTGTGATCCTGGTAGTCTAAATCCTGCTGTTGAGCATTTGTGATCTTGGAAGTATAAATCCTGCTGTTGAGCATTTGTGATCTTGGGAGTATAACTCCTGCTGTTGAGCATTTGTGATCCTGGGAGTCTAACTCCTGCTGTTGAGCATTTGTGATCCTGGGAGTCTAACTCCTGCTGTTGAGCATTTTAACGTTGGAAATTTGAAAAAAAAAAAAAAATACAACGGATCCTTTCTAATCCTACACTATGCACTATAAAGTTATGTAAAAACTTAAATTAGAGTGATAGGTAGTAACGATAATTTGAAAATATAGTAACCAAATTTTGTATTCACGCCATTCATTGGAATTTTCTAATATTATCAATTAAAATAATTGTAATAAGTAAGTTGTTGTTAGAGTGAGGAAAAAAATGTATAAAATATCCTAGGTATAATGTATAAATTATGATTTTTAGGCATTTATATTCTATAATATTTAAAAAAAAAAGGCAAATTAAAGACAAACAAAACTATGTACTCTGACCCCAGAGAGTACATTGAAAAAAAAAGAAAACGAAATTTATCATAAATCCTAGAAATATATTGGAAAAAGAAAAATTTAAATTGAAAGATGACTTAATTATGAGAGCACAAGCATCCTGCAATTACCTCTTTTATAATGGTTTACATTTTCACTAGTATTCTTGAATTATTTATTTTTCGAGTCCCGGCTGAGGTAGCAAGAATTATTTTTATTCTAACTCGCTTGTATTTTGTAGAATATTTAACATGGGATTCAATACAACGAAAATCATTATTTAAAAAATATATTAATT
>KZ807522.1:194751-211616 GCA_000696205.2 Oncopeltus fasciatus | reverse complement strand
AAAAAATATATTAATTAATAAATATAATTTTTTGTGGTATTTAATCTCTCGTAAATTTTAACAATTTTTATTGCAAGGGAACAAAATTAAAAATCTAACTCTCCCGGCCAGGACTCGAACCTGGATCTCCTGCTATCCGGGCCGTTGCATTTTTCAATACTGCTACCGAGAAAATAAGCATAAATGGAAAATGCACCGGCCCGGATAGCAGGAAATCCAGGTTCGAGTCCCGGCTGGGACAGTTAGATTTTTATTCTGTTCCCTTGCACTAAAAATTGTTATATTAGTTAATGTTACTTATTTTAGCTCACTTGTTTTCATGTGTGTATTATATATGTATAATTATTATCTATAAGAATTTTAGCCACAGTTTATAGACTCTGACAAACGGTTAAACCATTGTCGAAATTCTCATTGTTAAATTAATTTGCACATTAGATAAGAAAAAAGATTATTATCAATAGGAGAGTTTTTTTGACCGCAGATATTATTCTGAGATGATTATTCTGAGGGGTTCGGTCAAGGTAGATCCAAAAAACACAAATTTAAAAAATGTATTTAATAAAGGATTATTTGCCAACGTTTCGGCTTACATTGCAAGCCATCTTCAGGGCCATCACGAAAATGAGAGAGGACGTCTTGTCCCTAAGTTCACATTTCCTTTCGGAGTCATGGAAATGTGAACTTAGGGACAGGACATCCTCTCTCATCTTCATGACAGCCCTGAAGATGGCTTGCAATGTAAGCCGAAACGTTGGCAAATAATCCTTCATTAAAAAAATACATGTTTTTGGGTCTACCTTGACCGAACCCCAACTAAAATCATCTCAGGATTATTATCAATCTATTTCTGTGTGTTTTTATGGTATTTGTACGTAATAAATAAAAAATGGAGAGGGTTTTATGCAAACCATAAAGAAACGTTTTAAATAGATTTGTTCTTATTATTTTTTTAATTGAATGTCTTAGGTTTATGAAATAGATTTATTCATATGTGTACAATGTAATATTTCAAAAATAATGTTCCATTAACATTTTGGGAATAATAAGAATGTGTTAGTGACCCCATATCACCCCCACCCGCAGTCTAGAAATATCCTTAATCCCTTTGCATATAATGCCTTTCTATCTTATGTGCTCAATTCAGTCATATGCTAATGTTTAAGCCTCGCCTAAAGGGACGATTTTTTGCTGCTACTACCTTACGAACTTTTCTTTTAATATATAATTTTGTCCTTCTCAAAAGATGATCTTATTAATTTAATGCAAATACACAATTGAATGGCATAAATTAAATCAATAATTGTTCGAAGGAAATTTAAGTTGTTAAATTTACTGGTTAAATAGATGAATAATCATTATAGATTTGGCTTTAAGATTTAGAGAAATTTGAATATCTGCATTTGATCTTTGAAATTTCTAGATGAATAAATTTGAATTAATTGGTCCAAGTCATTCATTAAGATGCCCATACACTTAGCTTGAGCACATACGTGACGTCATCGCTGGATGTTAGCTCATCTGAATAGGCGAATGAAGTTTATCCATCACTTCACATTCATGGAATATGTTAGCCTTTAAGAGTGTAAGATAGAGAGTTGCACAGTTATTTGCAGGAGAGAGCCAATTGTTTAACAAACCGAGTCAATCATTGCAAAACAACAAAATGGATTTACATGAAAGTTATTAAACAATAAGTAATTTCTTTGCATGTTTAGAAATTTACTTTTATAAGACTTTTCAATAATATAGTTAATGATTCTATTCACACCATAGAATAAATAAATGAACAATATTGAATTGAAAATCATTTCTTTGGGGTAGAAGACCTAATCACATCATATATGAAAGCTTGGCAAAAAACATTTTTCCACACGGTCCAGCTTGGAAGGAGAACTATTGAATATTTCTGATGACTATGGATGTCTAGGAGAAATATAAAGAAATTTTATTAATATCATTTATTTTTTTACTTTATCAGGGAGTGTTCCTATTTTTTCTCCTTCATTAACTTCTCACTGTAATCTCATTTTGAGCTTATTGAAGTTTTTCCCTACAAGATGTCTAACTGAATAATTTTTTTGGCTTTGTTTGTAAATCTCTTTTATTTCTTCATTAGACTTCTAGTTAATTTTTAATTTTGCAATACCTTTTTTTGCTATTATACAATGTTTTTAATTATATTTCCTTATTTTTCTCTAATAATATAATTTTATTGTTTTTAAAAATATAATGATAAAAAGCATTGTATTTTTAAAAACAAAAATCATAGAGAATAAAAAGGTAGTGAATTTTAAACAAATAAATGGAAGGGAATAGCATAAAAAATCTATCTACCACAGCCAGGACGCGAACCTGGATCTCCTGCTTTACGGGCAAGTTCGGTAGCCATTTACGTCACCGAGACTAGCCAGATAAGTTATTAAATTCCCAGAACTAGTGTCCGAGAGTCTAGATCTAGACAGTAAGATATTTTAGATGTTTAAAATTTACATGGGATAAAATACCACAATAGAAAAAAAAAGTAGTGAATTTGTTTTGATCTTTGCCTTAAAATTGGTTTTATCTTTATTAACATTAGGATTATCAATTATAATTATTAAAGTTTACCATTGTGATTGTTGACTTTATTTTGATAACTGAAGTTAGACTCATTTTATTTTTTTTAATGTGTACTACTCTGTTAATACTTTAATTTTCATTGAGATTTGTATCCCATAATTTTATATGGATTTGAGCACTACCTCTCTGGCCAAAAAGTTTTTTTCATTTGTTCGAAAACTATTTTCATTTATCTAATGTACCATGTAAAAAAAATATCTAAATCATTACCTGGATTAACAGCATCACCGCTAAGCATGAGTAAACTTGAAAGTAGAATAAATACTGTCCAAGCCTGCCAACAAAAAAAATATATATATGTGTTATAAAAAATTAATACATGTTAAAACCATAGACATTCATATGCATTTCCTTAGCCATATGTAGCCATATTTTATTTGGAAATTAGTTTTTTTACTATACAAAAACCTTTTGCAAAACCGTCTTTCTGGAAGTATTAGAAACCTTTAGATCAATACAGGTAAACCTTGATGAAAGACAATGTTCGAATTAATATTAAAAAAATATCCCAACATGGATTTACTAGTCCAAGAAAAACAGGAATAAAAGTAGTAAATATCTGTAGCAATCCAATGAAAATAACAGTCTCCTAGCTTTCCGCAATTCAGAATGAAACGAAACACTACCACGCGTATCTCTCAACAAGATGGTTGTCTCATGTAAGACACGAAAACCTCTGAATCCACAGTCTGGCCAGAACGGCAAAAACAGGAATAAAAGTAGTAAATATCTGTAGTAATCCAATGAAAATTACAGTCTCCTAGCTTTCCGCAATTCAGAATGAAACGAAACACGACCACGCGTATCTCTCAACAAGATGGTTGTCTCATGTAAGACACGAAAACCTCTGAATCCACAGTCTGGCCAGAACGGGGAAACAAAACGTCTAAGAGGACGACAGCGACAATTATTCCTTGCAAGAATTAGTTTGAGTAACTAGGCATAATCTAAGGGATTTGGGGAAATCAACTCCCTTCGTCGCAAGAAATACTAAAAACAACGCTCCAAAACACTTGATATTCTTGCATTTATGTACATTATTGTCTGATGAAAATTTATACAATACAAATTTTAGAAAATTTAATAATATAAATTTGAATCGTACAGGGAACTAGAAAAAAACCCAAAAAAACTCTCTACCTCTCGACTTCATCATGATTTAGTCCTTTCAGACCTGGCGTACACAAATGTACACACAAAATATAAAAATTTAAAATAAAACAAATAAATAAATAAAAAATTTTTTAATAATTTAGGGTTAAATAATATAATTTTCGCGATTTAAATTGCTCTATGGTATATAATTAAAGTAAACCAAATATGCTAATAAGCATATCAGTTACATAATTGTAGGTTAACCAGTTAAATTCTACATAATGTAAAGGCCCTATAATATAAAAAGAAAATTCCATGTTTATAATAAAGTGAAAAGGAAGCTTTTGTATGTCAAATATTCTCGTCCTTCATCTCAACCCTTCGAACACCTCCTAATTACAGGATAACCGTTGGTGATACCAAAAAACAAAGAGGAAAAATTTAAAGATTGGTGTATAAGTGGTGCCAAATCTAGGTGAACAAGCATAACCGTTTGACTGTTTGAGAAATTTAAAAAATGAATTATCAATTTTTACCTATTTTTATTAGATCCGCCATGGAATTTTTTTTAATGAACTGGTCTTCCATACTTAGTCAAAATCAGTTCACCCATTTCTCTGTAGATTTGATCAGCGTACTGCAGGCAAACTTTTTTTTCATTAGTAAACTATTGTAATTGATCATGAAAATTAAATAAATAACCCCCATCCTTTCAAAATTGATTGATTTTCTATTCAAGACTCATAGATTCCGAACATTAAATGAAATACGCTATGAATGATTCTGCAATTGTTTCATGTATTACAAATCACACAAATTTTATTTTTAATAATTAAACAAATAATTTAGTTTTTAATATATTATCCGTTCTGCCAAGAACCTGTATCTGTATCTCATGTATTTATGTCCCGGGTCTCTCTGAAGTGTTGTGGGCCTGATTTTCGTTACAACATGTTTCCACTTTTGAATGAGATAATTAGTATTAAAGTATAACACAATTCAAAAACGATTTCATCATTTCACTTGTAATATGGACGACGTATTTGGTAAGCTAGATCTATGTACAAGGCACAACGTTTAATATGAATATTATACATAAAATTTCATATCCATTTCATGTTTTTGAATGAATGTTCAGGAAAGATGGGGTTTGCAAAATTTAAGTTTTAATGGAGCAAATGTCATTTCATCATCCCTCTCGACACAATCCTATTCCTGGGCACCATGGAATTGGCCGCATTACTTGACAATGAACCTATCCAGAGATCTCAGCTGGAACAACCTTCTCCTATCTATCACTAAGCCTCAGTCCAACCCATGACGTTATCAAGGTGGGGCTAACGATCCCACTCTCACCCCCTTTATTTATCTTCCCCTCACTTCTCAAGACACCCCCAGCGACTATGTACTGTTCTCTCACTGGACTCTCACTGTACCGTCTTTCCGTCGGACAATTACCGTCATTTTTAGGGTATTTTTAGGATTACTTGGTCAACCCTGGCACTAACACTTTTTAGAAAAAATCTTTCATTTTTTCACTTTGTTCATACATGTCTTGTTTTAGCTAAGAAAAATTTTAAAAACATTAATAAATTAATAAAAATTGTTATTGTTAATGATAAAAAAATAAAATAAAACATAGGTCGAATAAAGAAAGACAACCTTAGATTCTCTGGGACTTAGGAAGCCTGGAACGCAGAAGTTGTCTGGAAGGAGTTCCTGCCGTCGGAATCCCAAACAGACTACAAGAATCAAACTTACGCTTTCAGTCGTTTCTCTACAGAAAACGCCTTTGGTAATTCCTCAAAAAAATCCAGGAATTACCATCTAAACAATAACTGTCAATTTATCTGTCAATAACTGTAACATACATTGTCAAAGTATGAAACCCATGCTGCTGCAAGATATTTTTCTTTATATATAAAAAAAAATTTGTATTAGATTGAAATTTAGGGGTTCAGTTTAACCCAAACTCTTGAATGTTCAAATTAAGATAAAAATTCCTTAAGTCTTTGTTATTTTTAATAATTCCTAATTTATCATTATTACAATTAGGGTTAGGATGGAACATGTCAATGGTTCACAAGTTTAATAATTCATATGAATAATAAAAAAACAAATTACTTAGCCCCAAAATCTAAAATAACTTGTTCAAACAGTTATCCAGATCTAATTAAAACCTCAGGAAATTAGTTAATATGCCAGATGTTGGGAATATACCTGTTGAAGAAATATAATCTATATTCAGTCACTAAGCAAATTTATTGCTAAAAATGATGATGTAGATTATCCACAACAGCTGAAATTTAAGCCCTAAGACAAGGAAGAGTAGCCTAAAAGAAGAACTAAAATGGCAATAAATAGTAACTATGAGGCTGGACGAGGATGTTGAATTTCTACTTGAACAAACAAAAAAATAATACTATTAAATACTGATATTAGTTGTATTTAGTCCCACGTTAATATTATACAATAAATGCAAGGGAATAGAATTTAAAAAAAATCGAAGTAGAAGGAATTAACTAGTGGTGGTGCAATTGTTAGAGATGGAGAAATGGAAAACCGGGTTCGAGTTCCGGCTGAAGTAGTATTATTTTTTTTATTTTTTCTTGCATTTCTTGTATAAAATTAACGTGGGATTAAATACCACAACTAAAATCAGTATTTTAAAAAAGAAATATAAGGGGAAAAAAATGAGACTAATAAATACCTGACAATATTAGCTCCTTCGAGCATAAGACGTTGTATTCGTCTTACTTGGGTTTTAGACTCAGAGTAAAGTGTGGGGAGTAGAAGGAATTATTTAGCTATCCTCAGTGGTTCAATGGTTAGCATACCATGGAGAGCAGGAGATACGGGTTCGAGTCCCGGCTAAGTTAGTAAGATTTTTTTTATTCTATTCCCTTGTATTTAATTTATGATAAATATTATTGAATGCTAAACAATTAATGCGAGGGAAAATAATGAAAAATCTAACTGCACCAGCATATATACATAAGGACTCGTACCTGGATCTCTTGCTTTCCGGGCACGAATGCTAACAATACACCACTGGGATTTTGTCTTTAGTATCTCCTGTCCATTCCCGACATTTCTTGACTAACTTTGCGAGCTCCAGCAGCCCTACCTCATCTGGGCTTTCCAAAAACTTATTTTATCTAGCTTGGTAATGAGAAAAGTCATACACTAACGTCCAAAGAAATCTGTTGCCTTTTCTCAGAAAATAAACCTAGAGACAAGTGGATTTGTATGTAAGTGGAGGATTAGGATGAGAAATCTTAAGTAGAAAAACGCATTTTCCTGAATCCTGACCCGAAGGATCTCTGGTTGGAGTCCTGTAAGTGACAAGTACATAAATAAAGCTCTTTCAGAGTGGAGGAGTGCCACTGAAGAGGCAAGGATCGTTAGCTCTCCACCTCGGAAATGATAACGTCAGGATATGGACTAAGGCAGGGTGATAGATAGCGCAGTGATTGTTCTCAGCCAGCAAGCTTTAATCCCCCTCCGCCATTGTTGCGAACAGCTGATAAATGTGACCCGCTTATTTTGATATTCCTCTCCACTCTCCTGCGGCAGAAGAATTACGGGAGGGGGCCAGGTATAAGACTCCGCCAGAGTTCCATAACCACATCCTTCTAAGCTATACATGCATTTTCTGTAAATAACTATGGAAAAAACACTGAAGTTTATAGTTCGCTACACATACCATTGAAAGAAGATTTTCCGTTTCATAATGAGTTAAAATTTATGAACGAAGCTGATAACCAAATACACTTAAATACTTTCAATGATATCTAGAACAACATTGTCTACAGTTTTATATATATATTTATGTATGTATGTATTTTTCCTTTAAAGACACACTCAAACCTCACATTCACACTTTCAGACATCTTTAGTTATATTTGAACATGAGTTACAAGGGTACAGAAGTTTCATCTGTCTAATCTTAATTTAAAATATGTAAGAAAATCTCTACATTTAATTACTAAAAAAAAAACAAAAAAAACAGATATTCGATTTTTTTTTTACTAGGCAAATAAATGCTTAATGGCCAAAAAAATATTAATTATTACCATAAATATAAATAAATGGCCAAAAATCACCTTAAAAGGTAAGAGTTTTAAACTCACCCGTAAAATACATAGCAAAAAGGTTAAGGAATGAACGATTAATTTAGTGAAAAAATATGAAAGTGTGATATAAACAATTATTTCTACAATGAAAAATAAATCCTCATATATTAGGGTATTCTTTTACACTTTTAAAATGTTTAACTACTCGCATACAGTGTAAGTGGTTGGTTAAGCTATAAGATTTGTCGGGTAGCTTTATTAGTTATCTGCGATATTTACAGTTCCTTTTGACTGTTTCACGATATTTCCATGTGGCGCAATTTCTAAGGGATGATTTGTTAACTCTATATACAATATATAGAAATTTTTAATTAAAGGCTTTCTGCCACTGTTATAGAGAAGAGGTTTTCCATTTATTACCCCTGGTTGTTTCGTATCATAACCTATAATAATGTTAATATTGTATCTGAATCTATTCGCTAATGGTTGTGTTGACACAAGTCTTAGTCTTACAAGTCTCCATATTCTCTATAATGTTCGAGTGGCTGCATTGTTGCTGTTGTTGGGAAAATTAATTTGGCAGTTAGATTGCGTTTTATGGAGTGTGTGACTTCTAGTGTTCTGTAGACCTAGTCTTACGTTTCAGTTAGGCTCAAGTATTTCTGATTGCATCCGCTATTACTGTGAGGCTCTTTTTGGAACAGTATGTCAAAATAAATCGTTTATAAAAACCGAGACACTATAACAATACCAAAAACCACATGAAAACCTCTTGACATTTTGTTTAGTGAGAAAGGTTAAAAGGCAAGGCTCAACAGACGGTAAGCATTAACTCAAACAAACACAAACCAAAACAAAGTGATTGAAATACATAGGCCAAAGTATGTACAGCATTTAGTCAAAGTAAAGCCGACTTCTGGCGGAAATTTACCGAAATATGAAATCAAAATACCTCCACTAAAATCGTATGAAATCCCATCAGAGGCATTGAGAGAAAGCTTACCATTGTATAAACTACTGAACACTTACTGAGGACTCGACTCAAGTATCATAAGAATTTGCTCATTTTTATTTAAAAAAATGTTAACGATCGCTATGATGAAGAACTAAAAAATTTTAATTAGATGATTTTAGTTGGGGTTCGGTCAAGGTAGATCCAAAAAATAAAATACAAATTTAAAAAAAAAAAAGTGTATTTTTTAAAAAGATTATCTGCCAACGTTTCGGCTTACATTGTAAGTCATCTTCAAGGCTGCCTACCATAAAGACGAGAGAGGACGTCCTGTCTCTAAGTTCACATTTCCATGACTGAGATACAATTTCCAGTTCATCTTTAGAGATACAATGGCGAATGCCCGTATAATTACATATGGGTTTCAGATATTTTTCCAATTGAGTAGAGATTATCATAGCTTGTTAATATTTGTAAGTAAGATACAAACAAGCGTCAAGCTCATGGTTTTCGTCCAATATCACATACGAGCTATTAATGTAAAGTCTTTGAGGTAAAAAACGACTAAACTGGCTACTGAAGAAAGATCACAATAACCTCGGTGGTTATGTGGGTCCAGGAAGAGTAAAATCCCACTTTGAACACTTATTGAAGATGAACTACACTACTATTTCCTTTAAAAGGAATAAGGTATGGGAATGTAGTCTTATTTTGACCCTGTTTGAAAGCAAGATTTGAAATTATATGACCTAGTTCTCCTGAAATTTTGGGAAGACGGAAACTCGAGAAGTTAAACTTTTTCAATGCTGTGATGGTTAAGCTATTGTTTCTGGAGGATACGATATAAGAACATAATCGCAATGCAGCAAAATAAAAAGAATTCCCAAAACATCTAACGATATAGGAATTTTTTCACACTAAAACTTAATGCATCCACTTTTCCTACATAAAAATTACTCAAGAACCAGCCTTGAACAATATAATTACATTGAATCTGTGATTTATCAAATTTTTGTTTGATTTTCGACGAAAATCTGTCTTAGGGGGGGGGGGCGACATTGTGAAATTGAAAGAAAATCTCAACAGAAAAATGAGCTTTCTGGAGCATTGTGTACAACAAAATGTATTTGCTAAATTTCGCCTAAGCCACTGTGGTTTTGCAGCAACACCATCCTGCAGGCGATAGAAGTGACAAAGACTTATGTTCTAGAACTTTCTAGCCCTTACTCAGCCATGGCCGAAGTATCACCCCTCACATTTAGGCTACAAATTCTGGCAATTAAGTGTGTGTCCAAAATCTATTTTAATCCATAAAAACTATTCTTTTACAAATCATGCCCAACTACATCAGAAAATACCATCAGCAACCTTACGACTTCTTTTTGTGGATATTTAAAGCAATAAAGGAATACAAAATTTAAATAATAATCATATTATTTTATATTTTCTCCCTCGGCTCGTATTAAATCAAGAAGCTTCTGAACTCTCACAGAAATGAAAAAATAAAAATAAACAAATAAAATAAAATCTTTAGCTCTGAATCTAAAGAGAACTCGATAATGTTTCAAATTCCATACTTCCACCAATGGTTGAAAAATTAATAAATTCAAGGGAAGAGAAATCGTTATATTAAACTTACCTAACAAATATAGACACAAAAACAAAGGCTGCGTTATAAGCGATATCTTCAGACATAAGTCAATGTATGACCACTCAAAAAGAAAAAAATAAATTGTTAGGGAAAACACAAATCAGTGGTTGAGTGGTTTCTGATTACTCGTACCCACTGAGAGGTAAAGGAAAGAAAGGCGAGGGGTTAAGTAAGGCTGACTTAAAGCTACTTAAACTTGCAGGCGTACATCTTGAGATCACCATGTGATGGAGGAAGTCCGTAAGTAAAGCCTGAAACAGATAGGAAATACAGAAGGCATACGCGAGCAGTACAGCGAGCGGCGGACACAGCTGTTACGGGAAGGCTGGAGTCGAGACACTGCTTCCTGTGTGGGTAGGGGAAGACAAGTCAGCTGTTGGACAGCTATCGAAATCGGCTAACTTGCAGGCATATCTTGAGATCACCATGAGATAGAGGAAGTGCGTAAGTAAAACCTGGGATAGGAAATACAGAAGGCATACGCGAGCAGTACAGCGAGCGGCGGACACAGCTGTTAAGGGAAGGCTGGAGTCGAGAGCACTGCTTCCTGTGTGGGTAGGGGAAGACATGTCAGCTGCAGGTCAGCTATCGAAATCGGCTGAGGTCTTAGAACAGTGGCTGATAACTGAAGGTATATATGTCTGTCACACTCCACACACTTGTCAAGCCCACTAGTTCTCAACTCTTGTAATTCTGCAGAGAACAAAACTTCCTAAAACTTTTATAAACTAATTAAAAGGGAGAAATGTAATTCTGGGGGCACTGGCTGAGAAAAAATGGCATTTTCGTTTAAAAACTCCGTCAGATTTGCTTAGTTCCTAGCTACCCCCCACCCCCTTCCCCTCTATGTTTCTATTTTTCATAAATTCAGACGATTGGCTTCAGATTTTTCCATTGCTAGAATTGGTTGCAAGATGTTATTGATTATAATAAAAATATAGAAATTGGTAACTTTATTTATTAAATTCTAAGAAGTAAAGTTAATTTCAAAACGAAGAAGTGACTATTTTCTTTCTACATGAACTGTTAGGAGTTACATAATTGTTAGGGTTAGTCTTCTGAATTATAAATACTCTTTCAGTTGTAGCCGTTTTGGTGGGATCGCAATGAAATGTTATTTTTAAAAAGATCAAGCTGTTTTATTCGCAATGCGTTAATATAAACTTCGATTTCCACCTTAAGTGGCCATTTTCAGAAGCCCTCGAAATGAGAGGTGTTACTTACTCGGCCTTGGTACCTACACTTCTAGCAAAGAGAGCATTCCTTCTGAAGGTGAACTTATACGATCGAAAGTGCTTTAACTTATAGAAATATATTATTTGAAAGGTAACTTATATTTATATTTGAGAAATGGCTGTGGAAATAGTCAAATTAGACGACCAACAGTTAAATACCTAGAACAGATGTTACTAAAAGACTTTATGGAAAAACGTACAATCATTACTTACAATTCTGAAAGTAATACTAACTAGAGGTTGGTATTCTGAAGTAGAACCGGAAACCGACCTAAAAAGCCAAGGGCAAGTTCACAAAACCCTAGAGGAGTTAGTTTGGATAATTAATGGCCTCCTGCTTCGCTCCCTTCAAGAACATCTAATTACTAAATAAAGTTATATCGAAGAGAAAAAGAGGTGTAGAATTTCACAGGCATCCTTCTTCTGACATAGATGTAGGAAGTCGTCCTTCGCTCGGCTTTTGTCGGCTTTTGTATCGACTAAACTCCGTCCCTGTAAAGCTTCCATTTGTGACATACATAAGAAAATGTCTAACATTCTTAACTTTGCAAGAAAGAATGACATTAAAATGGAGCTAGGGATCGAATTTTACCATTCCTGAAGTGAGAGATTTTACGTCGCTATGCTCTAAACAAACGAAAATTACATTGTTGGGATACAGAGTTACACCAAACAATAGCTAACATAACGGGAATGGAAGTAGGCAAGACTAGAAAGTTGTACAGTCTATTTGTTTGCAGAAACAACAACATGATAATGATACCAATGCATAACTTCAAAATCACTTTTTTCAAAATTCCAAAGAACAATTAGAACAAAAAACTATTACGAGGATTACTCCCTGTCAATCATTTAGTAAGAAAAAACCTACAAGAAATGCACAGGGAACCAGATAAAAGACATATTCGTCTTTCTCGGGGGTTTTAACTCGGAGAGAAGTACCTCGATGGTGTAAAGGTCAGCGCGCCTGCCCAAAACCTAAGCAGGTTCTACCTAAGTAGACCCGGGTTCGATTCCCGGCTGTGGTACTAAGATTTTTTTTATGGCTCCTTGTGCATTTTATGTAAATATATATTGACGCTTGGGTGAGGTGTCTTTTCCTCCTAAAATTTTCCCATTACTTCATCAGTTAATCACATTTTTTTGCGTAAAAGTATAAGCAAATTTATGGAATCTCTTCTGCAATAAGAATTAACAGCTTTAAAACCTTCCTAAACATTCTTGTATACATTCAACAACAGTTGTAATAGTTTCGCGACAGACCGAGACAATAATCGCCTACTAGTTAAAAAGGTTTCAATGTAGTGGTTAGTTGACTCCCCCTGTTTAGAGGGACTCTTTCGTCTTGTGAATTCCAGCGGGAGACGACAACATTCTGGCAGATGATGCACGACCTTTGACTGGCGTAAAACCTTCACAGTGTGAAACATAAAGCAGAGATTCAGTAACACGCTAAGATTCCCATGGAATTGGCATGTCAACTATAAGAGCTTATGTATAGGTACCAGGGTTAATACGATGGAACAAACAACAAAAGAAAGGTATTATCTATCATAGATGACTTCCATGCTAAAAGAAAGGTACAATAGCGGAAGGAAAGGCAGAAGAAGGCGAGCAAGAATCAGGTTGAAGATATCATAAGTCTCCAGTTTCTAGATCTATGTAGAAGGAGCCATTTTCACTTCCCTTTAGCTAAAAGAATCCTGAATTTTAGTCAGTTATATAATTTTGGCTGAATAAGTTATTTTTGATGTTTACTGAACTAATAAAACAAAATGGATTTTGTCGTACACATAGGCATAAACTATTTTCCAAAACGAATGTGAATTCCTAAATTGTATCGATTCGATATATACGATTAAATTCAATGACCTACAGAGGTCCCCTGTCATCTAGTCAAATTCTCCACATAAAAAGGTCTTCTCCGAACTTATGCCTATAAACAGTTGATTTCTATTTGGCTACCCCACCAGTTCGGAGTACTACAAAAGAGAGAGGAAGAGAGAACCATGTTAAATGTTTCCCTTGAGATATTATAGATGTAATTGTGTAGTGACTTCATAACACATTCAAAAGGTGATATGTGTAAGAGAGCGGTCATTACATCTGCAGGGAAACAGACAGATCGAGCGAAACTCCAGGGAGTTGAAAGGAGGAGCCAGACTAGGGTTGGATAGGTGGGGGGGCGGGGAGGGCTGGTGTGAAACTGCATACAGAAAGGTGCGAAACAGAAGGAGTGGGTGAGAGGGAGGGATTTGAGGAGAGCGGCTGGTAGTTTAAGTGAGGGGTGCAGAGAGGCACTTGAGACAGAGAGAGAGACAGACAATGTAAGGGAACTTGCTGTAGGGGTGATGAGAGCGAGGGGGTTGAGACAGAGAGGAGGAGGAAGTAGAGAGGGGTAGCAAAATACTGGAGAAGGCAGAAGGGAATGAGAGAGACAGGGAGATACGAAGGGAAGAACAAATTGTTACCAGAGGTGGGAAAGGAGTGATGGAGGGATGCGAGAGAAGTATTTGTAAACGTCAGACCCTCAGAGCCCCCTTAACCCTCTACCCACCCTCGACTACGTCATGGTATGGAGATTGTGACGTCATCTCTCACCTTATACGTGCCGGCTGGACTCGCAGTCCTATGTCCACATACTCACTTATTTCTTCTTAATGTCAAGAGAATCATAATTGTATCAAAAGGAATAAAGTTATATGATTTCACCTGGTTTTTCCTGAGGAAAAATCTTATGTAACTTTTCTAATAGAGTATTTATAAGAATATCGCCTCCGTATTTAGCTCGTTTGACAATTAATAGCAATACTTCCACTCAATCTATTCAGTTCTTTAAAAATCTAAAGGGATTGACTATTAGCTGTTGGCGAATGTGACCAATTGCAACCTTTCTAAATACTTAATTTTACTATTAAAAATTCTAATTTGGACCTCAACTTCATTCCGACGATAGCAGCTAAATCTCAGTGAATTTCACTAAATAAGTAGCAATCAAGTATCTTTACATTTTTGATAAGAAGGATTCAACTTAAATAAGGAAAGCTATAAATTTTACAGAATTCATTAATTCATAGCTATTTTCATAGACATAGGTAAAGATACATTCAATGGCATTTTCTCCCCTTCTACTACTGTTGGCGACTTTCACATTTGCCACAATTTAGTTGAATTAAATTATAATAAATTTTAAGCATATTTGTAATTCAATTGTAAGTTGTGTTGCCCCATCTCACCCCTCTCTCTCACACCTGTCTCACTCTCTCTCCTCGCGAGTGTACAGAGCGGCTGCTTAGTCCCTTGTTAATCCCGCTACTGGACTCTTGCCCCCCTGGGCCTCTGCTTGCCAGTAGTCCTCGCTAGACCCCCTAGCCCACTGCATTACGCTGGCAGCCTTCACCTTTTGGGACACTCCAAAGCCTGAGATGCCCACAGATTATTAGGACTGCCGCAGTGTGAGGAGGATCTCCCAGCACCCATCTTCATCTTGGGAATCGTAGCCGCTCTCTTCAGGACTGATAAGTACCCTTGGTGCACATTATTTGAGAGAGGGGCAATTTTCTGGAGACTTTATTAAGTCCCAGATTGATTATATTTAATTTTAAGTTATTTTATTATTTAAGTAATTACAAATTAATTACTTAAGGAGATAATTTTTTTCTTATGTATAATAAATATTAATTTTCTCTATTTTATATTAATAAATTTAATTTATAGCTCTAATAATGCTGGTTAATATTTCCCACATCTCCTATGGTCTACAGTCCACATATTATTATTAACAACTACCTCCTTGACTCTCTCAGACCAGAAAATGACAGGTGCTTGAAAGTCTAATAAGAGATAACCTGGGCCACCACTGGGGACGGGTTATCCCCGGAATGACCAAGGAAGAAAATGTAACCCGTCAAAAATTACCTAATGTAAATAGTTTACAGAAAATAATTGTAAAACAGATGTTAATACATACACAAAGAGGGAATTGCTCTAGTTACTTGATTCTCAGCGCACTACTTCCAACCTATTTAGTGTCCATTCTTAACTGTAAAGGAGTTATTAATTACACAGAGAGGGAATTGTTCGCGTAGCTAGCTGCTCAGCCTACTACATCCCATCTTTTTAGTGTTCATTCTTAATCTCACTTGAAATAACACGTCAATCATATACAACTATGAGTCAGAATTATTAAAAAAACCATAAGTAGGCGATATACATATATGATTTTACAACTACTTCTAGCATAATTAATATTTACCACTACATTTATATCGCGTTAATTAACGTACGGCAAGTCGACAGATGTTCCAGAATTACTTTATGATTTTTTGCTACTTGCTTTTGATAGCAAATTGACTATTTACTGTTTCCCTTTTACAGAAGACCTGCAATCAGTTGGACAGTTTTATTGCAGTGGGCGAGTGAGATTAAATAAAATTTAGAAGGAATCATATTTACCTGTGACCTATTAAGCAACAGTTTGCCATTAGTTCGCTGCCAAAACTCTAATAAGTACTCTTAAATCATTATTTAAATATTGTTCTTTTTCTAAATAATAATACATGTTCAGTGTTGATATATAATATTTACTTCATTAAAGTTTTTTTTTAAATTATGAACGGAAATACACAAACCTTGTGTCGAAAAGTTGTAACCGCCAACAACAAGCACTGCTAAAAAAGAAAAAAAAAAGAGCGATTTACTTTATATATTTATGAACATATTATTTTTACAGGAATTGTTTTATTCTTATTTCTTTAAATTCTCCGAAGTGAAAATTTATAACACGAAGAGCTAATTAACTCCCAGCGGTTTCAGAAAGCAAGAGATACACTTTGTGACTAATTATAATTTTTTCGATTACAAAATTGATGAAAGAGATGTATAAAAGCAAACCTTCAAACTTCATTTTTGCAGGTCGAACACTCAAAGAGGATAAATTAAGAGTTAAAAATCTAAGGCAGCTTTTTTGACAAACATAAATATAATTACACATTCATCCGTTGTAATGTCCTCAAATTGCCACATATGATCTTGGTGAAACGATGTCCCCTCTCGCCTTCATGATAGCCTTGAAGATGACTTACAATGTAAGCCGAAACGTGGCAGATAATAAAAAATATTTTTTGATCAACCATGACAAAACCCCAAAAAAATTCTCTACGGTCAAAAACTCTCCTTTTTTTATATATCTAAATAAGAATTTATTGTAGAAATATATGAATAAAAAATATAAA
>KZ807522.1:182263-192767 GCA_000696205.2 Oncopeltus fasciatus | reverse complement strand
AAATTACTATTCTATATATATGTGTGTGTGCGTGTGTGTGTGTTTGTGAATATGGAATAATATATGATAAAACACACCTCACTGGCAATACATGAATATATAAATTTATTAAATATAAATGATAAACTTTTCTATTTTTGTAACGATATTAGTTATGACAATTATATAGTGTAATGCCCCTTACTAACACATTCTACTCTTTACTCAATAGAAAATTTAGTAAGTAATATGAGTTACTGAAAAAGCTAAAAAAATTATAACACTATTATTTGAAATATTGCGATTAAAGAAGAGTGATTTTTTTTATTCAACAGATGCTTCAACTATTCCATGAAAATAATCAAAACTAAGTTCAAAAGGAGAGTTTGTTGACCGTAGATATTCTAAGATGATTTTAGTTGGGGTTCGGTCAAGGTAGATCCAAAAAATACATTTTTTAAATTTGTGTTTTTTGGATCTACCTTGACCGAACCCCAACTAAAATCATCTTAGAAACAAAACTAAGATTTCTCTATTTTTAAACAAAGATTTCGCATATGTTCAAATGGTCGTTACGTAAGGTTAACATAAAGAACATTTAAACCATATCAGCCTCGTCAATGCTTTTCTTGAAGGTCAGTGTATTACTGAACTTACCACCTCCATTATAGCTGATTAGACTTCACTCTATTTTGACAAACATACACACACAAATACGTTTATGCGAATTTTAGTTTAGAATACGTGAAAAATTGAAGAGAATATTCATCCACATTCCTTAAATCGGCTTGTCTAAATCCCCCCCTTGTGTGGATTACAATTTACCAACCAATGGAGAGTTTTTTTTACCGTAAGTATTATTATTAGATGGTTTTTGTTGGGGTTCGGTCAAGGTAGATCCAAAAAAAAAAAAAAATACAAATTAAAAAAAAAGTTTTTTAACACTCTTGATTTAAAAATTTGTATTTTTTTTTTTGGATCTACCTTGACCGAACCCCAACAAAAATCATCTAATATATACAAACGAATGTTGACTATATGAAAGAACCTTTGGTTTGCACAACTTGTTTTGGTAAGGTAACTGTTATTAATACATTCATTCAGAGATGTCCTCGATGGAATATTCCTCTTCGAGTTATGGTGATTCCAGAGGATGCTAATTGTACACTCTCTCGGTGTTAGTCTGCCACCGACTCATGCATAAGCATTCTGCATTGATTCAGGGCAACGCTACGTCTGCGTTCAAGATAAGTCCGAATTGTCTGTGACATGGCGGCCATCAACTGGATGTAATAAGCCGATCATCTCCTCTTCATAAAATTTTACAATTAAGCTGATTTTCCCTAACAGATGACAAAACAGTTTGCTGATCTGCAAACTCCCTAGGTAAATATTGTGTACTTTGAAAACCAGAAGACAATGAAAAATATGTTCAAGAAGAAATAATCACTTTCATCATCAATGTGATTGAATTCATGATTAATCAAATATTTCAAAACAGTTTATTTGCTTTACAATATTTCCATCATGTATAAGTAGTAGCCAAGAGTAATGATACATTTTATAAATTAAAAAAAAAAGAAGTATTTCAACTTTTATATAAATATATAATACATTCAAATTATGATGATAATTGTGGTAATGTATTCCTACGTTTCGTTATTAATTAGAATCTCTGCCAGGTACAAGACTATATATTCCTCATACTTGGCGGTCAGACTCGGAGTGAAGTGAAGTTGGTGGTGCAGTAGGTTAGCGCACCCACCCGAATAGTGGGGACCAGGGTTCGATCCCCGGCTGAGGTAGAGTTTTTTTTTTCTAGCTCACAATTAAGCTTATTAATTAAATAATGTAGCTGTACAATTAAAATTAATAATGAAATGAGTGACTACATTACCACGATTATCATCATAGTTTGAGTGATTGGTTAAATTTGATCAGAAAAACACTTCTGTCAGAAATGTTTTTTTTCAGCCGTAATGGAAGGAAGAGTTTTTTTTTTTTTTTGCTGTAGAGTAATGTTGCTCATCAGGACTTAGCTAGAAGTAAACAGTTTTCTCTTATTCCAGAGAGCACATGAATTTTGTTTGAAAGAGAAAATATATTTCCTAACAAGAAAAAGATTACGTTATACCCCCCCCCTTTTTTTCTCGTATTTATATCCACGGCCTGAGATAGCGTGTCCGAGAAGTTGTGTGCGTGTTCACAGCCGCAGTCCCCGCATTAAAATGACAGAGGAAATTTTCCTTTCGTCTGAGGAGTGTTATTGTGGGTCCACGCTCGGGAGGTTACATTGTGCGCGTCTAGAGGAAGAAGGTTATATTGTGAGAGCCCGGGAGGTTATTGTGAGAGCCCTGGAGGTTATTGTCGCGGCGAGACGTGCGTGATTGCCGCGGCAGGAGGGGTGTGTGTGGGGGGGGATTGTCAGCTGATTTCCCATGGGGTGTGTAGGCGTCCCGTGTTAACTCATGCTCGAGACAGCTCGGAAGCATCATTCTGCTTCAAAAGTTCTCAAAACTGCTTGATTAGGGCGGACAGATCNACGATTTGTAATTATAATATAATTCGTATTATTCATTATTATAATATTAATTAATTTTAATATAAGAAAATTTTTTTGTAATTTCAGATTAATTGGATGTTAGATTGGTGGTGAGCACCATGATTGGCCTGAAAAAATCAAGTCTGAAAACCATTTATGGTACTCATAAGAATGACAATAAAATAAAATGTGTGAAAAATCCAAGTTAAGGAATGAGGTTTACTTATTTTTATGGTTAAGAAAGACTAAGTATAAAATATAATCTATACAAAATCAATAGAATAATTACTAGTTTGAATATAAGAAGAGTTATGACACTTTTCAGTGATATGAAGGTAACTTGCAAAGTAATTACCGCACTAAGAACTAGAGTCAAACAAAAACATACTACATAATTTTATGCCGATGTGTGATCGGAAAACTCTGATTTCTTTGTTGCGCATTAGACTTTATTTTATGTGATCAATAATTGTAATAAATTCAGAAGTAAACTGTTACTTCATGTGAGTCCTCAGCTATTTGAATACTGTAAAATAACGTTTATTGTAAGTTTTAAATTGGATTATTATGAGTTTTGTTAAAAGATGTGTATTTAACTCTAGATAAAATTACTATTCTAGTATACACAACTAACAAATGTACTACTAAATTACACGAGTCCTTCAGGAAATGGTCCTAATGCGTAGTTTAAGAATTAATACCAAATACTTATTTAATTAAATACTGTTTCGTAAAATTTAAACGATTTACTAAAGAAATGTACAACAAAACGTAAATTTTTTTTAGACCTTTTTAAAAAACGAACTTTTAAAATAAATTATATTGATTATTTTAACTCTGGTGATTTTTTAAATTTTTGAGCATAATACAATAAGAACTATGTGTATTTGTCCGGATAAGTAGGAAATAATAATGAAAGAGAACTTTTCAGAAATCTTTTGATTAATGCTTGTAAATTTTAAAGTAATTTTTATTACAAAAACAAGGATCTCTAATAATGAAAGTGTAATTGTACAAGTGTATACAAACACTCATGATGCCTTTATTTCCGTTATATTTAGAACAATTAATTCCTGACAAAACTAATAAAAGTTTGTATAAATTTTGTATAAAGTGCCACAAGACGAAGAGTCCTGAGGTTAGATATTACTTCCCAAACGAAGAGCAGAGATAATTTTTCTCCTGAGTTCCTTCCAGGAGGGACACCTGGAATGTCATCTACATACATATGAGAGGGAGGAAGTCTGCTTGCGACACCTACCTGGATTCCTTGGCTGCCTTGGGAAGGCGGTATGGGTCCTTGTATCTTTGCAAGAGTATTCCTCGAGAGTGTCCTCCACATCTGAACTCCCTTTGGGGAATGACTGGAGAAGCAAACCTGTCCCGAAAGTTTAGATAACTACGCTCAGTTAAGCAGGATCCAATGTTCTCATCTGCAAAAGCAAACATTTCCATCAGAGAAGATGTGAATAATGTTTCCCGACTCAAAATTTGCTAATTTACATTTCAAATGTGTAATCTCTCCCCATCAGCCTTATTACTATGATTCCTGTCAAAACGGATAGAATACTATACTCCAAGTACAGAAGAATTAATTTATTCCCTAAAGGTTCCCAATTATTTTTACCTGTACTTGCAGGAACCAATAGATTTGAGTAAAACAGATTTTAATGGTCGTATAAAATCTCAGCACACAGCAGCCCAAGAGAACACAAAGGATATATGAGGAAAGAAAATGGCTGATGAAGGGAATTGTTAGATAGTTACTGAAAAACTGGTTGTATCCAAAATTTCAAAAAGTAAATAATCAGTATCATAGTATAGTTTCGAAGACTTCCAGAACACTCAGGGATTCATGATCAAAGAAAAAGCAATAAAAATTAACACAAAACTACAACAAGGAGTTCAGTACAGAAAACTATCGGACAATAAAAGAACATGTTGTTAATAAACTGTGCCTGTGGGACGAACCCATTTTACACATGAACATTTTAGTGTCCTGTGTGCCTCTGTTAAGCTGTTAGTGAGAAATAAAGCTTGCCTAGAGCCATGGATGTTTAGAATTCGGCGGCTCCCTGTAGTAAGCCCCTACCTTCATGAAAATTTCCATAAGCAAAATAGACACAGGATAATTATGCTAGACTGGAGTGAATAGTAATTTTGAATGATAAAGGGAATTACAAGGTATACATAATAAGATAGTTCTTATTGCTTCATCTTATGCACTAACTTGGACCGATTGTCAGACAAAGCTTGTCCAGATCCATGTTGTGCACTATTGGCATTGTTGGAAGACGGGCATCATAATCATGCGAGGAGAAGAAAGGGCGGGGAATGTAATGTCATTTACCCGATAAGAATAATTATCTCAGAAGAGAATATCCTCGTGCACAATTATGGAGCTATGATAACAGTAGTCTGATGAGAGAGTTGAAAGTTTGGTGATGGATGTAGATTTTTATGTTCACATGAGACTGATAAACCCATTGAATGAAGAGATTCAGTCACAATCTCCCTCTGCAGAAAACGCCAGGATTTATTATTATTTTGAAGTTAATCTCGGTTAGCTGGACTCGCTAATCCGATGTAAAATGTTAACTTTTCTGGGGGGGAGGGGCATAACTTTACCAAGGTTAGGATTTGAACTCAACTCTTACTCCCATCAAAACTTAGAACTTGGTTAAGAAATCTCTTACAAACTTTCTTAAGCTATTTATGTATTTTTATATAAAGGTATTACTTTGAATAATATTCAAGAATAAATTTCAACTTTACTCAGTGAATAAACATGAGATCTTTTCAATTTCTGCTTTCAAACTGCTTTTAACAGGAAGTCTAATGAGCTTACTAATTACTTCAGCTACTTAGAATCTACGCTTCATTTTAGAAATAAGTTATTTTGGATAGATTTTTAAACAACCTTACTTACAGTTACCTCGTTAAAACCGCTTACAGAAGAAAACAAAAACTATATATATCTATATAAATATATAATACATTCAAATTATGATGATAATTGTGGTAATGTATTCCTACGTTTCGTTATTAATTAGAATCTCTGCCAGGTACAAGACTATATATTCCTCATACTTGGCGGTCAGACTCGGAGTGAAGTGAAGTTGGTGGTGCAGTAGGTTAGCGCACCCACCCGAATAGTGGGGACCAGGGTTCGATCCCCGGCTGAGGTAGAGTTTTTTTTTTCTAGCTCACAATTAAGCTTATTAATTAAATAATGTAGCTGTACAATTAAAATTAATAATGAAATGAGTGACTACATTACCACGATTATCATCATAGTTTGAGTGATTGGTTAAATTTGATCAGAAAAACACTTCTGTCAGAAATGTTTTTTTTCAGCCGTAATGGAAGGAAGAGTTTTTTTTTTTTTTTGCTGTAGAGTAATGTTGCTCATCAGGACTTAGCTAGAAGTAAACAGTTTTCTCTTATTCCAGAGAGCACATGAATTTTGTTTGAAAGAGAAAATATATTTCCTAACAAGAAAAAGATTACGTTATACCCCCCCCCTTTTTTTCTCGTATTTATATCCACGGCCTGAGATAGCGTGTCCGAGAAGTTGTGTGCGTGTTCACAGCCGCAGTCCCCGCATTAAAATGACAGAGGAAATTTTCCTTTCGTCTGAGGAGTGTTATTGTGGGTCCACGCTCGGGAGGTTACATTGTGCGCGTCTAGAGGAAGAAGGTTATATTGTGAGAGCCCGGGAGGTTATTGTGAGAGCCCTGGAGGTTATTGTCGCGGCGAGACGTGCGTGATTGCCGCGGCAGGAGGGGTGTGTGTGGGGGGGGATTGTCAGCTGATTTCCCATGGGGTGTGTAGGCGTCCCGTGTTAACTCATGCTCGAGACAGCTCGGAAGCATCATTCTGCTTCAAAAGTTCTCAAAACTGCTTGATTAGGGCGGACAGATCACTCAGAAATGGAAACAATACCTTCTTAACTCACGATCAAAGTTTTCGTCTTACTCCTAAGGAGGTTCTTGTCTATCTCTAAGGAATCTTCCATGGTTGACTCTAATGTTTTTAATGTAAATTTAGCCCCATTCAAAATTCAAAAATTTTGCACACTTACATAACATTACATATTTGAAAAATGATTTTATATTAATGTTACGAGTCACATTTCTCAAGTTAGAGTATATTCATATGGGATATTCGTTTTGTCTTTTTATAAAAATTGATTTATTTTAAAATAAAGCTAATAATTGGGGGAAAAACTATCACCTAGTATAGTAAATACAAAAATGTAAATTTTAACGATTTTTAGTGCAAGGGAACAGAATAAAAAATCTAACTACCTCAGCCAGGACTCGAACCTGGATCTCCTGTTATTCTGTTCCCTTGAACTAAAAATGATTAAAATTTAGTTGGGATTAAATACCACCAAATAAAAATATTTACGAAAAAGCAAACTCTTTTAGTAGTATATTGTACTACAAGTGCCCGTGTTGTACATTAGCATATTTTATGTAGGGAAATTCACGTCGGTGTCATACCGCGACATTTGAAAAAGTTCATTTAATCTACTTTGAGAGAAGCTATAAATCCAGTAAAAATTTATATAAATCAGCTCTACTGAGCTCACTACTTTTAGACTAATTAAACAAAGTTTGAAATTTAAGATAAATTTTGCATATCTAAGATGAGTTAGATAAGTAAGATGAGTTCAAAATTGGCAAATATCGATCCAAAAGGTAGAAAAGTTTAGACAGACCAAAATAAAGAATCTCAAAATCATTCTTTTGCAACATACAAATCCTCTGTAGGCTTGGACAAGGAGCACATATGTTGAGCGGTATCTCTCACTGGACTACAATACAGACTGAGAAGCTATGACTTCACTCTCGTCATCCTCCAAATCATCTTCAGACGTAAAATCACCATGCTTTACATCTTCTCAAGTCTGAATTTCTTCTCTCTCATGGCTTGGACAAGGAGCACATATGTTGAGTGCTATCTCTCACTACAATACAGACAAAGATGCTTATGTTTATTGTCACATTTCAGAGTCCAGAACTATACTGACAGTTTTAAACTAAACTTTTAGTTTGGTCCAAAACTAAACTTTTAGTTTAGTCCAAAACTAAACTTTTAGTTTGGTCCAAAACTAAACTTTTAGTTTAGTCCACAACTAAACTTTTAGTTTAGTTTTGGACACTGAGTTGCGACCACAAACCTCCCTTGGAGATCACTGTCGCCCTGATGATGACTTACAAGTTAATTTGAATCGTCGGCAATAATTAAATAATTACCCAACCATTTTGGAGTATTTTATTTTTATGATCCTGGCCGAAACCCAGACTAATTTCTCCAGGACAATTATTTATATCCTAAGGCTCATGTTTCCAATAAAACCAGTGTCTCCCGAAACAATCCAATGGGATCCGATCATGCAGTGACTTTTTGTTCCCATTTTCTCTAGCAATTGGATTCTATGGAAGAATGGCTGCGGTATAATATTTAAATCAGCATTTCCCATTGTTTCACTGATTTTGCTTGTTACAGATGGTAGAAAATATGTATACTTCAATGAATGTCCCAGGTCCATGGGTATATTACTCCGAGGGCCCAGAAAAACAACAATACCGGCTGATTTTGTGAAGGTGGACGGAGGGAGGAGATTTAAGCAGTAGGGTTACCTAATTCCGGATAAAATGTTTGCTGGTGCCACATTCTGCCGTTAGGGGAGTACTCCTGGACCTGCAGACCTACTCAGCGATTGCGGAGAACCCACTCAGTGGGGGGGTATCTTTACATTAGCAAGTTGATGGTGCGGACGGGTATCAGAAATTCTCCGTGATGCTGGCAGTGTGGTTCAACAATCACCACAAAAAATCTGGCGTTTTATACTACTACTACCTACTCAGGCATACATCTGTATATCGTCTTAATTTTAACTCACGTCCACTTCACGCTGCGAAACACTTGTGAAAGCACTCCGGATTTCAGAAGTCGTTAGGTTAATAACATTGTAAAAGTCGTATTTTATATCGTATAAGGTTATTATTTTAAGTAAAAGAACAAAGGGTTATTAAAATTTGTAAAAATCCTTCAACTTTAACGTTCAGAATAAATAATTGTTTTTATAAGCTAAGTGCTAAATCTGATGATAGCAGAATCAGTCATTTTAACAACTCTGTGATGTTTTAGGTTTTAACCAAACTTAAACTAGAACAAATGAAGAAGCAAAAGGAGGGTAGCCAGATTTTTCACAAAGTTCTTTACGAAATGACATCGTAGGCATTTACTGTAGTTTTGATTTCGCTTTTGTGGGCACCACTTGACTGATCGCACTTGCAGACATAGTTATATTTACAACCGACAGAACTCTAACCACTTCGGTATAACCTTCCTTTCCTAATAGTATACAGAAATGTATGTGAGCGTACTGTTTTAATTTGAACGATTAGCGTCCATAATCCTGGATTACTTCGTTGCCAAAGAAAGTTACATCTCAGCATTTGCTGGCATAATTCAGCTGGTCTTTTCTTTTTCTACCTAATATTTACATGACGAAGAATGAATATACCACAAAATAATCCTGTACCCTGAAGAAGTTCTAATAAAACAACATTTCTTCTTTAATAGAGAAGTAATTTTTTGATTTTGGTAAAAAGATAGAGCCTGTAAGATTAAATCAAGGTTTCTCGAGGCTTCTTTATCCCTGGAAGTGGTGAATCAGTGTCCTGGAGCTGATTCTCTTTCCGCAGAGAGACTAGGCAGCTGACTTGGCAGAAAGCCAGAAATCCTCTTCCAGGGGCTTTTCCAGACACGTGTTTTCTTCCTAACCATTTCCAGGCAACCTTTCCGACAAATAAGGAAGGTGTCCTTCTTCCAATCATTCAAAGACTTTTATCTTGTTGGAAAGTTGGAAAAAGGAAGCCGATTTCCCACGTCATTAGTGAAGTCTCACCCATAAACGTCCGTCACGGAATATCTGCTCAACTAACATTTCCTACATTTCATTTCATAGATGGACATAAAAGAAGAGTAAAAGAGAAAAATATATTTACAAACCAAACAACAGCTTGAGCGTAAAATGTTTGATTAATAATTTTTGCTCTAAACGCTTCGTAGTTTCATTCCTTAAATGCCCAAACCTTATAAATGCGTAGAACATTAATTTTAGAAAAGTTGAACAATAAAAGCAAGGGAATAGAATAAAAAATCTATCTGTCTCAACCAGGGCTAAAACCTGGATCTTTTGCTAACCGGACAAGCGTATTAACGAGTTACCCCACCGATACTAGCCAGATAACTTAATTAATAATAAGTCATAATATTAATGATAAGTTATCTGGCTAATCTCGGTGGGGTAACTGGTTAACGCGCTTGCCCGGATAGCAAGAGATCCGGGTTTTAGCCCTGGTTGAGACAGATAGATTTTTTATTCTTTTCCCTTGCACATATTGTTTAAAATTTACGTGGGGTTAAATTTTTTGAGAGGGATGAAATTAATATTATAAATTGTTCTTCCTCTAAATCTATTTTTCACTTATATGATTTACACAAGAAAAAAAAAGGTTGTTTATTGTATTATTATTCGAACAGTAATGAACATATTCACAACCCTAGAAATAGATATTCCCCTAAACCATTCTTTATTTTTAATTATGAATACCTTCATTAATAACACTGAACAACAATGTTTTTGTTTCGGGGTTGAAATTAGCTGATTTTAATGTATTTCCACGTGTTAAAACCGAAAATGACCATAAAAATTATATATTAGCTCTTGTTTTCAAGAAATAGTATCATTCTATTATATATATATTGAGTTTTCAACAAATGAAATATTTCATCACCAACAGTTGGTACACATGTTTGTTTACATAACACCCCTCTCATCAGCTGTTCATAAGTAGTAAACATAACCTTTGCGAGTTTGTCAATTGTACGCACGTGGTTGCTATTGAAATTATCGTGTGAAGTTGATTTTTAAATTAATTTAAGTGCTGATCTGAAATGCCT